>SJXQ01000317.1:6311-31624 GCA_006408695.1 Aepyceros melampus | reverse complement strand
GCTACTGGAGGACAGGATGGGAGATACAAAAATCCAAGGGCCTTCCATTCTTTTCTCTTTAATCATTTCCTGGTTCTTGATTCTAAAACTTTATTTTCTGATGTCTCAGGATGATATGTGAAGAAACTAGTGTCTTCAAAAGTGAGAACCTTCCTACAGACTCATGTGTATTAAGACTGTTGTTTTTGGCCATTGAAGGGCGCCTCATTGACCCGTATTTTTGGT
The DNA here is from genome assembly GCA_006408695.1 of Aepyceros melampus. NCBI lineage: Eukaryota > Metazoa > Chordata > Mammalia > Artiodactyla > Bovidae > Aepyceros > Aepyceros melampus. The sequence continues at coordinate 31,399 of SJXQ01000317.1, read as the reverse complement.
TTTAAACTCTATTTTGATTTCTGTGATAAGGGCATTTTTGTAAGTAGCCCTAATCTGGGATCAGGTCCGCATGAACACTCACTTCTGTTGACTTGTCTCTGTGCAGTTGGGCTGCCTTCTGGAGCGATCCTTTCCCTTCCTAAGGCCTTGCTGGATCCTCGCCGCCCCGAGATCCCAACAGAACAAAGCAGGTAGGCCCTTGTGGGACTCACTGAAGGCTGTGACGTTAAAGAGCTCTGCCTGGAGATCATGTTTGGCCGTCTGCTGTGCTGTGGGCGTGGCCGTGAACAAGTCTGCCCTCATGGAGCTTGCATTCTAGTAGGGGAGGTGAGATGGACAATAAGTAAGATAAGCAAGTGAAATAATGCTATGTTAGATGCTTGTAAATGTTAAGGAGAAAAAACTCTTATAAAAAGGGGCAAGGGGCTAGGAAGGGGTGGTACATGGGGTGAAGTTTGAGAGGGTGGCTTGGGAAAGGCGACATTTGAGTAAGGACTTGAAGGAGGCAAGAAGCTGGCCTCCTGGATATCCGAGGGCGAACCTTCCAGGCGGAGGAAACTGCCACCGCAGATGCCCTGAGGTTGTGTCTGGCAAGTTACAGGAAGGGCTGGAGGCCACGGCGGCTGGAGCAGCCAGCGGTGGGCACACTGGGAAATGAGGGGAGGGAGGTGACCGGGTCCCGGTCTCATGGGGAGACGGTAGCTCGTCACCGAGCGTTTCCATTTTTAAATTTCTGGCCATCATCTCTGTGTGTTTTCTTGCCTCTGTCCTGAATTCTCTTCCCTCAGGTGTGAGGACTGTGGGCAGGGTGAGGAGGCGGTGGGTATGTCCTCACACGTAGGCGGGGAGGAGGGTGGTTCAGAGAGAGGGAGGCTACAGCTGAGCACTGAGGCACTCTGGAGTGAAGAGCCGCGTTTGGCCTAGTGGCTTAGTGTCTTGGTTTTAAAGTGGTCCTTGCTTCCTCTAGTGTGAAATCACCGGTTGTCTGGGATTTTTTAGACTCAGAAGAAGGTAGGAATCCAGGTCTTACTCTCTACACAGCGTCCTCTCTTGCAGCCCTTCCAAACACTCAGCTGCTTGGTGTTTAGCTCTCTGATGCATGTAGGCCTCAGAGGAAGATCAGAGGCTGATCCGTGGCCTGGAAACCGCCCAGGGCTCGAGGCAGCCAGGGGATCCCCTTACAGCAGATTTGAATGCAATCCTGGCTGATGTTTTTGCAGAGAGGAGAACTTGATCCCGTATTCTCCAGACGTACAGATCCACGCAGAGCGGTTCATCAACTATAACCAGACAGTTTCTCGAATGCGAGGTATCTACACAGCTCCGTCGGGCCTGGAGTCCACTTGTCTGGTGAGGAGAGCCCCCAGCCCGCCCTGTGCCCCCTCATCCATCCACAGCCGCCCTGCGTGACACCTGCTTTTTGCTCCCCTCTTGGGAAGATGACTGAGGAGCCTGTCTCCTTTCTGACCAGAGTCTGCAGCCGTGGTGGGCCACCAGTGCCTTTCTCACGGGGTTCTCACTCCCTCTGCCCTCCAGGTTGTGGCCTACGGTTTGGACATTTACCAGACCCGTGTCTACCCGTCCAAACAGTTCGATGTCCTGAAGGACGACTATGACTACGTGCTCATCAGCAGCGTCCTCTTTGGCCTGGTCTTCGCCACCATGATCACGAAGAGGCTGGCACAGGTCAAACTCCTGAACCGTGCCTGGCGGTAAAGGCCTGAGACCCCCTGCCGGAGAGCAGCGAGCCGAAGGGAGCGAGGGTTGGGCGCCAAGCTCCAGCGGCAGTGTGCCGGGTTGGGGGGGACACGCGTCAGGCCTCATCTCAGTTAAGTGCTGTGGGGAGGAAGATGAACTCTCGTGGAGACTGCTCTGGGGAGACGTCTGCGGAGGAGTCACCAGAGGCGGATGCAGGCTGGACTCTGTCAGCTGAGACCACAGAGCATCCTGACGGACGTTCCCCTGGAGTCCCAAGGCTGTCGTCATCCCCTTCTGTGCCCATCCACAAACGGCGCTGTTTTATAAGACCTCCAGCAGACTTCTCTCTTTCGTGAGGCCTGCTTAAATTGATGTCGGTCTGCCTGCTGTCCCCTAGGTGTATCTGTAAAGCCTTCTCCTGCTTCCAAAGTCAGAGGGAACTCTTACCGATGACTCTACCTTATAGGTGCGTTGCTGTCTTACACTGGGGAGAGAGAAGAGCCACCCTTAGCTGAGGTTTGAGAACTGATCCAGCCTCTCATGGCTTCTTTCCAAAGTGACTGTGGGCCAAGGAATCTATAATTGTGTCACAATTTCTCTTAACTAAGCCTCTTGTTTCATGCTCCCGTTCATGAGTGGGCTAGCCGGCCTTGGATTCAGTTCATCGAAAACCACGTGCGCAATAGTGTTTTCATTTGTCAGTCATCGTCCAGGCTTTTCTCCTAAGATGTGTCAGAGCTGAGGCCTTTTCAGTACTACTGAATTGTCTGCACCTTGAAAGGATTTCAAGGGCGGAAGGCAGATCTGCCCGTTTCACAGTCTGTTAACCTCTCCTTTCACCTTCAGGCTGACCTGGTCATCTTATAACCCAGTTAGAAAAAGTTGTCCTTGTTTAAGAATCTTCATTATTTATGTTCGGTTATGTGTTAATGCGTGGGTTACTATACTTCTTTTAAAATCAGCAGATTTTAAATCTTACCTCTGAATGAGGGAAGTAAAGGGTAGGGTGGGACATGGGTGTCTTGTGGATGTAGCCTTGTTGACTGGCTAGGCTGCTGTTTCTGCTACAAACTAAAGGTGGCCTAAAAATTTTCCCTGTCGGTGGATTTGGGAAATGATGGAGTTTTTCTCTACTGTGAAGAAGAAATGTACAGAGAGCCCTGTCGGGAGAGAGGTATGTTTCAGTGTCCGAATAAAGTGAGTGATGAATGACAATGTTGAAATCCTTTTTTGTGGCTTTGGAACATCACATTGAGGCCACTGCTGCCTCGGAGGGACCAGAGAGCTGTGCCGGAATGCAGCGAGCGCAGTGTTTTAATTGGGAAACAGGCCAGTTTAATCATGTAAGAGTTGTGTTATATAAAAAACAAAATTTTTTGTTTCTGTGGTCACATGCTGGAGGCAGAGAAGGAAGAGAAAGGAGAATAATTTTGCTTTATTATTATTATTTTAGCATTTATTTACCTGGCTGCCTTGGGTCTTGGTTACAACACAGAGGATGCTTGTTGGACTATGGGGGACCTTTCCTTGCGGCGCACGGATTCTTGGTTATGGCCTGGGGGCTCAGTAGTTGTGGCTGGCGGGTTTCGTTGCCCCCTGGGATATGGGATCTTAGTTCCCTAACCAGGGATTGAACCTGTGTCCGCTGCATTGCAAACTGAGATCTTAACCACTGGATCACTGAGGAAGTCCTGTGAAATTTGATTTTAATGAATGAATGAACATCTGAGTATCTTCAGAAAAGAAACGGGCATCTATTCATCCTGACTCACGGCGTATTTTGTTTAAAGTGACTTGGGAGATGGGGATAAGTACCAGTTTAAAAAAAAAAATGCCCTAGTTTTGAGGAAGCCTGGGTGGGGTTCTGCCTGGCCTGTGTGCTACTGCTAAGTCGCTTTAGTTGTATCCAACTCTGTGCGACCCCGTAGACGGCAGCCCACCGGGCCCCCCCGTCCCTGGGATTCTCCAGGCAAGGACACTGGAGTGGGTGCCATTGCCTTCTCCAGCCTGGCCTGTGTGCATGTGCACAGACCGTGCCCCTTGCTGCTGCCCTGATGCCTGCTCTGCTTACTCACACAGCAGCCCAGTCAATCCGCTAGATTCCAGCTTTCTCGTGTGTGCCAGAGTCTGAAGGAAGAAGCTGATGAGAGGGAAGTTATCTGCCTCCCGTAAAATTGCTTCTATTTCGGCTTTAATCCTAACTATGTTACTGAAAGTTACTGAAAAGCACTTAAAGTAGCTAATGCTAACCTCACGGTCAAATCTCAGTCTCCTTAGATCTCAGCCTTCCTTAATCTTAGGGCAGCACTTGCTTCTGACCAGCTACACTGAGCCTCTGCCTGTGGCTTTTGAAACTGCTTCCTTTGAATTCTCTGGTGTGTTTCCCTCCTTCTTTCTCCCTTCCTTTCCTTCTCTGCTCCTCTCTTTCTCCCGTGCTGCCGGCAGTGGACTGCCGGGGAATTCCTGTCTGATGTGTTTCCTTGTTTTCCTCTTTTTCTGTGTGTACCCCAAGAGCCATCTGTTCCCCCACCTTCACTGTTGTTCACTCACTCAGCTGTGTCCCTCTCTTTGGGATCCTGTGGACTGCAGCATGTCCGGCTTCCATGTCCTTCACGATCTCCTGGAGGTTAAATCTTGTCTCTAAATGAGGGGAGGAAAGGGTAGGGGGTGGGACACAGGTGTCTTGTGGATGTAGCCTTGTTAACTGGCTGGATTGTTGTCTCTGCTGCAAACTAAAGATGGCCTAAAAATTTTCCCTGTCAGTGGATTTGGGGACTGATGGAGTTTTTCTTTACTGTGAAGGATGAATGTACAGAGAGCCCTGTTGGGAGAGAGGTACTTGCAATGTTTGAGTTAAGGAAGTGAATTCCTCAGTATTTTCATTAGTGTGGTTAGCACACAGGATGCTTTGGTGTAAAATTTTGCTGCTGAGGAGTATTCAGTGATTCTCAGTCTCTCTTGGGAATCATGTAGAGTGGTCTGTGGTTTAGCTCTAATTTCTCCTTTGTCTTTAACTGGTTGGGAGTCAACAATTGGGAAACATGAATTGTAGTTAGAACATTCAGGATCAGTAAGAGCTTTTAAAAATTTTGGTAGTTTTCTTTGGCAGAGGGGTTTAAAAAATCATGTATTATGCCCCACTGACCCTCTTAAAATTATACAGCCTTTTAATTTAATAGTACTTAAAAGTGGTGATAGCTGCTCCTCTTCCTCCATCCGTAGCAAAGAAATTTGGTGAGCAGGCTAACATGCAGTTAATACAGTTTGATTGTCATAAATTAGATGATGTTGTTCAGTTGCTAAGTTGCGATTAGGAGTAGTTCTCCAAAACAAGTGATAGAGTTAAACGTTTCTGCAACCCAAATAATCTTTGCTAGCCTTCTTCCGATATTTATTTTGCCTGCAGTCTGCAACTGTAAGTCGCCAGTCATTTTGCCTTTCTCTTAGTTGCAGCATGTGGGACCTAGTTCCCTGACCAGGGATCAAACACCAGGCCCCTTGCATTGGGAACGCAGAGTCTTAGGCATTGGACCACCAGGGAAGTCCCCTATAACTTGCCTTTTTTTTGATAAGAACTTATTACATAAGCTACAATTATCGGGCTTCCCTGGGAGCTCAGCTGGTAAAGAATCCACCTGCAATGCAGGAGACCCCAGTTCAATTCCTGGGTCGGGAAGATCTCCAGGAGAAGGGATAGGCTACCCACTCCAGTATTCTTGGGGTTCCATGGTGGCTCAGGTGGTGAAGAATCCACCTGCAAGGCAGGAGACCTGGCTTTGATCCCTATGCTGGGAAGGTCTGCTGGAGGAGGGCATGGCTACCACTCCAGGATTCTTGCCTGGAGGATCCCATGGACAGAAGAGCCTGAGGGGCTGAGAGGAGCCTGGCAGGCTGCAGTCCACGGGGTCACAAAGAGTCGGACACGACTGAGTGACTTTCACACAGGGCTTCCCTGGTGGCTCAGATGGTAAAGAATCTGCCTGCAGTGTGGGAGATGTGGGGTTGATCCCTGGGTTGCGAAGATCCCTGGAGGAGGGCATGGCAACCCACTCCGGTATTCTTGTCTGGAGAATCCCTATGGACAAAGGAGCCTGGAGGGCTACCGTCCATGGGGTTGCAGAGAGTCAGATACGACTGAATGACTAAGCACTATTGCATAAGCTACAATCATCAGGATTATCCCCAAAATTACTTATAGCTTTCTGTTCATTAAAATTTTGTTTTAAAGTCAGTCCTGAATCTATTTTTCATTTGGAATGCTTTCTTCCCCTCTCAGAATCTGGTTTGTCTGAAATCTAAACTCCATAAAGCCTTCCCTGTTGACTTTGGCTACCCAGGACCTCCAAGTTTCCTGGCTACTAACCACACAATTTCCTGAATGATGTATCCTCATATTTTATTATTTCAGTCATTCTTTGCCTCCCAGGGATCGTCAGACTGTTTTCTGAATTCCTCATGGTCCTAAGCATGAAGCGGCCACTTGACTAAACAGTTCCCTGAACGGTTATACCTTCTCTGTAGAAGCCTTAGGACATTTGTCCCTCGTTTCTTAAGGTTCGACAGTGCCTTTGATGACTTAGTATGGAATTCTTATATATGTATTTAAATTTATTTTACCTTGGAGGATTGTATTTTAAGTTGTGTGGGTCTGTGCCATGCAGCAGCGTGGATCTGCTGCGTGCAGGCTTACCCCGAGCCACACTCCCCTGCTGTAATCCCACCATCTAGGTCGTCACCGAGCACCAGGCTGGGCTCCCAGTATTAAGGAATTCTTAAATTGATTGAAGTGCCAAGAGATAGTCCTAACCCACCTTTTCCTGTTGTGCCTGGAGCTCTCTGACAAACCTACTTTACCACTTCTTAAAAAATGCTCATAAAATTAGTATGGGGAATGAGGGGTTTCCCTGATGGTCCAGTGGTGAAGACGCTGCTCCCCCATGGCAGGGGATGCGGGTTCTATCCTGGTCAGGGAACTATGATCCTGTGTGCCATGGGGCATGGCCAAAAGAAAAAAAAGAAAGGTATCTTTTTGATGTTATATTTATATATTCTTACATAAAGTAAAAGAACTTTGATTACTTGGACTCAAAGTCCAAATATTCAAATATTGACAATTATCATTCTTGTCAATCATTACCTGACAATGATCAAAATAAGATAGATGGCATTCTGGGCACTTTTATTTTTTATAAAATGTACACTGAGGATTCCCTGGTGGTCCAGCAGTTAAGTTCTGAGCCACTGCACGGAGTGTGGGTTCGATCTCTGTTTGGGGAACTAAAATCTCACATGCCACTCCATGTGGCTAAAAAGAAAAAAAAAAAAAGTGAACTGCTTCAATGTTTGCTGCTAAGTTTTTTATTTTAAAAGACTATAGGTAAGTTAAAAAAAATTGAAGCAATGCCCCCACAAAATTAAGTATTAAGGCAAGTCTCCCCCTTCAACACTTTCCCCAACACTCTACTTCCTAGAGGTAAGAAAAAGAAATGCAAAAAAGCAAATGGCTGTCTGAGGAGGCCTTACAGATAGCTGTGAAAAGAAGAGAATTGAAAACCAAAGGAGAGAAGGAAAGATATTCCCATCTGAATGCAGAGTTGTGAACGGTGCTGCAGTGGGCCCTGGGGTGCATGTGCCTTTTTGCACTGTCGTTTTCTCCAGATCTGCCCAGGAGTAGGATTGCTGGATCACATGGTAGTTATGTTTTTAGTTTTTTAAGGACCCTCTGAGCTGTTCTCCACAGAGGCTGTGCCAGTTCCCATTCCCACCAACAACGTGGGAGGTTCCCTATTCTCTACACCCTCCAGTCCACAGGGTTGCAAAGGGTCAGGCATGACTGAGCGACTTTCACTTTCTCCAGCATTTATTGTTTGTAGATTTTTTGATGATGATCATTCTTTTTTTTTTTAATCTAAACTTTTAATTTTATATTGGGGTATAGCTGCTGTCTATGGGGTCGCACAGAGTCTGACACGACTGAAGCGACTTAGCAGCAGCGGCATAGCTGATTAACGATGTTATGATAGTTTCCGGTGAACAGTGAAGGGACTCAGCGAAACAGGTATCCATTCTCCCCCAAATGCCCCTGCCACCCAGGCCGCCACATGATGTAGACCAGGGCTCCCTGTACCATATAGCAGGCCCTTGCTGGCTATCCATTTTAAATAGAGCAGTGTGCACACATCCATCCGACACTCCCTGACTATCCCTTTCCCCATCCTTCCCTCTGGCAAATGTGAATTTGTTCTCCATGAGTTCTGTTCTGTTAGTAAGTTCATTTGCCTCATTTCTTTTTGGACCCCACATATTAATATGAGGGCTGTCATGCGGTGTTTCTCCTTCGGCCTGACTTGCTGCGCTCAGGGTGGCAGTCTCTAGGCCCGTCCATGTTGCTGCAGATGGCACGATGGCCATCCTGCCTGCTGTTAGCTGATACCTCGTAGTTTTAATTTACATTTCTCTAATAATTAATGGTGTTGAATATCTTTTCTTGTGCTTTATAGCCATATATATGTATGTCTTCTTTGGAGAAATGTCTATTTAGAGTTTCCATCCTTTTTGACCCTTCCCTGCAGCTCCTGGGATATTAGTTCCTCAGCCAGGGACTGAACCCACGCCCTTGGCAGTGAAAGTGTGGATGCCTCTAACCACTGGAATTCCCTTCTGCCCATTTTTTTTAATTGATTTTGGTTTTTTTTTTTTTTGGATATTGAACTGCATGAGATATTTATGTATTTTGGAGATTGATCCCTTGTCAATTACTTCATTTGCAAATATTTTTTCCCATACTGAGGGTTGTGTTTTCATTTTGTTTATGGTTCCCTTTGCTGTGTAAAAGTTTTTACTTAGGTTTCATTTGTCTATTTCTGTTTTAATTTTCATTACTGTAGGGGTAGTGTAGGGAGATGGTGAAGGACAGGGCCGCCTGGTGTGCTGCAGTCCAGGGGGTCACAAAGAATTGGACACGACTGAGCGACTGAACAAGTGTGGGAGGTGGATCAGAAAAGATCTTGCTGTGGTCTACATCAAAGAGAGTTCGGCCTGTTTTCCTCCTGAGTTTTATAGTATCCAGCCTCACATTTAGGTCTTTAATCCATCTTAAGTTTATTTTTGTGTATGGTGTTAGGAGTGTTCTACTTTTATTCTTTTATATGTGGCTGTCTAGTTTTCCCAGCACCACTTATTGAGGAGACTGTTCCTGAAATTCTTAAGTGTTATTCCATTGAGGATTTTTATGAGATCAACTGAATACTCTTTTAGGTAAGTCTCTTGTATTTTCATCTTTTATAGTAAAGAATGTGTACCCCTGCCTCCTCATCTTTTAAGGAGTTTGGTGTGCTGTTAGCTGAGACTGATCTCCAACCAAGAAGCCATTTTCCGAAAAGGCCTAGGGCTTATCTAAATTTCTGATTGCTGATGCTGGGAACATGCCTATTCCAGTAGAGACCAAGCCCATTTAGAAAGGTATCTATAAAATTGGTCTTTCCTGGTGGCTCAGATGCCATCTGCAATGCAGGAGGCCCTAGCTACAGACTTATAGTGAGGCACACCACTTTCTTTTTGTTTGGCTGAGCTGTGCAGTCTGTGGGATCTCAGTCACAACCAGGGACTAAACCCATGCCCCCGGGAATGGAAGTGTGCAGTTCTAACCACTGGGCCACCAACGAATTCCCTGAAGCACACTCTTGAGTACTGCTGCCTAACATGCAATCTGAAAGGATGGAAGTTAAGAGAGCAAAAATATACTTCAAAGGCACACCTACTCATATAAGCTCCATTGTACTTTATAGTCTTGTATGTGATATTATACATCCCATGTACTGTGATAAGATAACCTAGGCTAGAAGACTGATAACCGGAATGCCAGTTTATTGAAGACCGTGAAGACAAATTGCAAAGAGGAATAGACTACTCATGTCTGCGAGTTGGAATACATATTCTCTCCCATGAAAAAGCCTGGAAACTAATTGAAATGCTATTATAAGTTGGCTTGGTCATTACAGACTTAGACTAGGAGGTGTGATATCCCATCCATGACTATGCCGGGACATAGATGGGCACGAGAGACTACTCTCTCCCGCAGGCCAAGGTGCCCCCTCCCCACATCCCAGCAGTGCAAGTGTATAACCATTTGGCTCCACCCTTCCCAGACTGCATGTACGCTCTGTTAAGTGCCCGCCACGTCATTATACTCATGTTCACCAACTCAGTGGACATGAGTCTGAGCAAGCTCCGGGAGATCGAGGACAGGGAAGCCTGGCGTGCTGCGGTCCATGGGGTCTCAGAGAGTCGGACACGACGAGCAACTGAGCAGCAAATGATAGCTGTGTTTTCCTAATTACAAAGAAAAGTGTTTACAAATGTGTTTTTAAAAATTCTTATTTTGATAAATTTCAGACCTCCAGGGAGATTGTAAGAAGAGTACTAAGGATTCCTCAAATGTTGATATCTTCCCCCCATTTATCTTCCCTCCAGTCTCTCAATGCAATGGTCCAAAACTTTGCTGAATGTAAATCCTCAAAAATGGCAAGAGCAGATCTGAGGAATATAAAAATCATTTTACGAGTTAGAAACCTCCTGATTTATTTTTTTGGCTGGGTTGTGAGGCATCTGGAATCTTAGTTCCCTGACCAGGTATTGAACCTGTGCCCCCTGCAGTGGATGCGTGGAGTCTTAACCACTGGACTCTCCAGTGAAGCCTCTACCCTGTTTCTTTCATTATCTACATTTAGAATGTGGATGCCATTCCAAATCTTTGTTATGAACACAAGAACAAATCTCCAATACTGAAATTAATGTGATATTTATAATGAAAGTTCATTACCTTAGAATGCATTCTTCAAATCTGTAAGCCCAAGATATTAGAAAGAAATTTAAAGTTTGTTTATGTATCGGTGCAAATCTCCCTGTGGTAGTCTGTTTGCCTTTTGACTGTCTTCCAGCTGCAGCAGATGAAGGGGATGGAGGCAAGCAGAATCATTTGATTTTTTTTAATTTTTATTTTTCAGTTTATTTTGCTTTACAATACTGTATTCATTTTGCTATACATTGACATGAATCAGCCACGAGTGTACATGAACTCCCAATCCCGACCCCCACCTCCCCCCTCCCGCCCCACACCATCTCTCTGGATTATCCCCGTGCCTCAGTCCCAAGCATCCTACATCCTGCATCGAACCTAGACCAGCGATTCATTTCACTTATGATATCATACATGTTGCACTGCCATTTTCCCAAATCATCCCTCCCTCTCCCTCTCCCACAGAGTCCAAAAGGCTGTTCTATACATCTGTGTCTCTTTTGCTGTCTTGCGTACAGGTTTTCATTACCATCTTTCTAAATTCCATATATATGTGTAAGTATACTGTATTGGTGTTTTTCTTTCTGGGTTACTTCACTCTGTATAATCGGCTCCAGCTTCATCCACCCCATTAGAACTGATTCAAATATATTGTTTTTAATGGCTGAGTAATACTCCATTGTGTATATGTACCACAGATTTCTTATCCATTGGTCTGCTGATGGACATCTAGCTTGCTTCCATGTCCTGGCTATTATAAATAGTGCTGCGATGAACATTGGGCTACATGTGTCTCTTTCAATTTTGGTTTCCTTAGTGTGTATGCCCAGCAGTGGGATCGCTGGATCCATTTGATTTTTTATTATTTCCTGAAACCTCTCCAAGATAACCTTTGCAGATTAACTTTGTCCTTTGTGTAAAATAAAATTAGTGTCCCAAAAGGCACTAAAAGATGCTTGGTCTCCAGCCTTCTCTTTAGGACTCTGATTCTGTATCTTGCTATAGGGCAGTATTTATTGTGTTACAGAAAGGTTTCTTTTACCATCGTTCATTTTTTGTATTTTTTATATTTATAAAATCTGCTGTTATATTAAGTAAGACACTAATGTAACTCAGACACTAAAGGAAAGTCCCTACTGTTAACTCTGAAGCCAGGTTTTCCTCCAAGACTGGCCTTGTCTTGACTGAATTTTATTTCTAATGTAAAATACGTCTTTCCTTACAAAGAGCCTAGATTGATCACTGGGTACCAACTTACCAGTATTATACCAGGAATAAAAGGCTTCCCCGGTGGCTCAGATGGTAAAGAATCTGCCTGCAGTGTGGGAGACCTGGGTTCGATCCCTGGGTTGGAAGATCCCTGGAGAGGGCATAGCAACCCACTCCAGTATTCTGGCCTGGAGAATCCCTTGGACAGAGGAGCCTGGCGGATTACAGTCCCTGGGGTCGCAACGAGTCGGACGTGACTACACACAGCAGAGACAGAAGGTGTTCTTCCAAACGTTGGGGGAGAAATTCAGAGCTTTCAGGATTTTCAAACCGGGCTACAGGTCTTGTGAAGATCTTTTTATTTCGGTGGACTGTGGGCCTGAGGCTTGACGTTGTCTACCAAGAATGCACATACAAGAGGGCCAGTAAGGTCTGCCTACCTTTCCTTAAGTGAAACTGCTTTTCCCTCTTAGATCTGGAACCCAGATCACTTTTTATCAGCAAAAATATACATAGTATTCCCTGTGGATAAATGTTCACATTCTTTTCAGTTCATTCTTTTCAGTTCAGAGCAATGATGGTAAAGATGATGAAAGAACTTGGGAGGAGGATGGATACACAGAGCAAGAAATTATTACTAAAAAATTTTTTTCCATTATGTTTTATTACAGGATATTGAATACAGCTCCTTATGTTGTACAGCAGGACCTTGTTTACCCATTCTATATGTCATAGTTTGCATCTGCTGCTGCTGCTGCTGCTAAGTTGCTTCAGTCGTGTCCTACTGTGTGACCCCATAGACAGCAGCCCACCAGGCTGCCCCGTCCTGGGATTCTCCAGGCAAGAACACTGGAGTGGGTTGCCATTTCCTTCTCCAGTGCATGAAAGTTAAAAGTGAAAGTGAAGTTACTCAGTCCGACTCCTAGGCTGACTCCTAGCGATCCCATGGACTGCAGCCTACCAGTCTCCTCTGTCCATGGGGTTTTCCAGGCAAGAGTACTGGAGTGGGGTGCCATTGCCAACGTCTACTAATTCCAAAGTCCCAATCCATCCTTCTCCCATACTGCCCCGCTCCTGCAATCACAAGTCTCTTCTCTATGTCTGTGAGTCTGTTTTATGGATAAATTAATTTATGTCATTTTATTTATTATTATTATTAATTTATTAAGTGGGCCTTATGAAGCATCACTACACACAAAGCTAGTGGAGGTGGTGGAATTCCAGTTATTTCAAATCCTAAAAGATGATGCTGTGAAAGTGCTGCACTCAATCTGCCAGGAAATTTGGAAAACTCAGCAGTGGCCACAGGACTGGAAATGGTCAGTTTTCATTCTAATCCCAAAGAAAGGCAATGCCAAGAATGTTCAAACTACCACACAACTGCACTCATCTCATCCCAGCAAAGTAATGCTCAAAATTCTCCAAGCCAGGCTTCAACATTACATGAACCGTGAACTTCCAGATGTTCAAGCTGGATTTAGAAAAGGTAGAGGAACTGGAGATCAAATGGCCAACATCCGTTGGATCATAGAAAAAGCAAGAGAGTTCCAGAAAAACATCTACTTTTGCTTTATTGACTATGCCAAAATCTTTGACTGTGTGGATCACAACAAACTGGAAAATTCTTCAAGGGATGGGAATACCAGACCACCTTACCTGCCTCCTGAGAAATTATGCAGGTCAAGAAGCAACAGTTAGAACTGTACATGGAACAACAGACTGGTTCCAAACTGGGAAAGGAGTACATCAAGGCTGTGTATTGTCACTCTGCTTATTTAAATGCAGAGTACATCATGCAAAATGCCAGGCTGGATGAAGCACAAGCTGGAATCAAGATTGACGGGAGAAATATCAATAATCTCAGATATGCAGATGCTGCTGCTGCTGCTGCTGCTAAGTCGCTTCAGTCGTGTCCGACTCTGTGCGACCCCACAGACGGCAGCCCACCAGGCTCCCCCGTCCCTGGGATTCTCCAGACAAGAACACTGGAGTGGGCTGCCATTTCCTTCTCCAATCAGATATGCAGATGACAGCACCCTTATGGCAGAAAGTCGAACTAAAGAACTTTTTGATGGAAAGAGAGGAGAGTGAAAAAGTTGGCTGAAAACTCAACATTCAAAAAGCTAAGATCATGGCATCTGGTCTCATCACTTCATGGCAAATAGATGGAGTAACATTGGAAACATTTTATTTTTTGGGGCTCCAAAATCACTGCAGATGACTGCGTGAAATTAAAAGATGCTTGCTCCTTGAAAGAAAAGCTATGACCAACCTAGACAACATATTAAAAAGCTGAGACATTATTTTGCCAACAAAGGTCTGTCTACTCAAAGCTATGTTTTTTTCCAGTAGTCGTGTATGGATGTGAGAGTTGGACCATAAAGAAAGCTGAGTTCTGAAGAACTGATGCTTTTGAACACTATATTGAAGACTCTTGAGAGTCTCCTAGACTGGAAGGAGATCCAACCAGTCCATCCTAAAGGAAAGCAGTCCTGAGTATTCATTGCAAGAACTGATGCTGAAGCTGAAACTCCAATACTTTGGCCACCTGATGTGAAAGTTGGCTGAAAACTCAACATTCAAAAAGCTAAGATCATGGCATCTGGTCTCATCACTTCATGGCAAATAGATGGAGTAACATTGGAAACATTTTATTTTTTGGGGCTCCAAAATCACTGCAGATGACTGCGTGAAATTAAAAGATGCTTGCTCCTTGAAAGAAAAGCTATGACCAACCTAGACAACATATTAAAAAGCTGAGACATTATTTTGCCAACAAAGGTCTGTCTACTCAAAGCTATGTTTTTTTCCAGTAGTTGTGTATGGATGTGAGAGTTGGACCATAAAGAAAGCTGAGTTCTGAAGAACTGATGCTTTTGAACACTATATTGAAGACTCTTGAGAGTCTCCTAGACTGGAAGGAGATCCAACCAGTCCATCCTAAAGGAAAGCAGTCCTGAGTATTCATTGCAAGAACTGATGCTGAAGCTGAAACTCCAATACTTTGGCCACCTGATGTGAAGAAGTGACTCACTGGAAAGGACCCTGATCCTGGGTAAGATTGAAGGCAGGAGAAGGGGATGAAAGAGGATGAGATGGCATCATCGACTCGATGGACATGCGTTTGAGGAAGCTCCAGGAGTTGGTGATGGACAGGGAAGCCTGGTGTGATGCAGTCCATGGGGTAGCAAAGAGTTGGACACAACTGATCAACTGAACTGATTATTTATTTATTTTTGGCTGTTCTGAGTGGTATGTGGGATCTTAGTTATCCAACCAAGGATCAAGCCCCCCACTCCCTTGCATTGGGAACACAGTCTTAACCAATGGACTGCCAGGGAAGCCCGTATGTCATATTTTAGATTCCCCATGTACGTGATATCATATGGTATTTGGCTTTTTCTTTCTGACTTACTTCACTTAGTACGATCATCTCTTGGTCTATCCATGTTGTTGCAAAAATATTCACATTACAGGAGTCCCAGAAGAAGACAGAAAGGGCCGAGAAAAATATTTGAGGAGGTAATAGCTGAAAAGTTCCCTAACTTGGGAAAGGAAACAGTCACAGAAGTTCGGAAGTGCTGTCCAGGAGACTAACCCACAGAGATAACCACCAAGATACAATGTAACCAAAAGGACAAAAATTGAAGATTGAGAATATTAAAAGCAACAAATAATATACAAAGGAATTCCCATAAGGCTATCAGCTGATTTTACAGCAGAAACTCTGCAGGTCAGGAAAAGAGTGGCACAATACTTAAAGGAGAAAAACCTACAGCAAAGCATACTCTATCCAGAAGACTCTTATTCAGATTTGATAGAGAAAAAAAACCTTACAGATAAGCAAAATGAATTCAGCACCACCAAATCAGCTACAGTAGAGGAAGTTCTGTACCCAGAGGGATCTAACGTAATCCCTAGTAGCTGCTATTAGCATAAGGGCATTTTGCATAATGGTTTATTTATCACTAAAAACGTGTGCATAAACGATCTCCTTGATGTTTGCGACAGCCTAGTGAACTTGGTAGGGCCCTGCGTCATCTCCACTGGGCAAAGGAAACTCATCCAACATCATTACTGTTCTACCAGACACACAGATACGCATAAGATACGTCCTGTTTTACAGGGAAATTCTGAGGAACAGAAATTTTTAGTTTTCATCACAGCTATCTGAAGGTTTAAAAGGAAAATGCTTTGTTTTGGTAATGCATATATGATATCCTATATACTGGAAGGCGGTAGGTTATCATAGGGCTTCTCTTGTGCCTCAGATGGTAAAGAGTCTGCCTGCAATGCGGGAGACCCGGGTGCGATCCCTGGGTGGGGAAGATCCCCTGGAGAAGGAAATGGCAACCCACGCCAGTACGCTTGCCTGGAGAATCCCACGGAGGAGCCTAGTGAGCTGCAGCCCATGGGGGTCGCAAAGAGTCGGACATGGCCGAGCGATAGGTTCTAAACCAGCTTTACCACAAAAGCTAAAGGAACTTGTCTAGTTGAAGAAGAAAAGGTCACAATTAGAAACAGAAAATTATGAGAGGGAAAAGTTTATATTCTTGCTTTGCTGGTAGAAAAAGGTGGGGAATGGTACCTTACACGGCAAATCACAGAGTGATGCAAAGGCGAGCTGGTAATCTTACTAATGAGGGTAATCAAAACATAGAAGAGGGTTCAGTGCGAAAAGCGGTAAGGCCTGGTGATTGCAACGATAGCAGGAGGCGATGCGAGGAGAAAGAGCTAGCTGAGCTGTGCCGCGCTGTGCTGCAACTACTGGGGGCCGTCCGGGAGGTGAAGCCGGTGAGCGTGATTAGGCTACGACCTCCTCTTCTTGGCTGTCTTGAGCTGGGGCCGTCATGTTCTCCGAATGCAGGTCTACTTCGAAGCCTCGGTCTAGCCAACTGATAACCATGCTCCAAACACCTCCCTGGGGTGCCCACCGAAACCACGCAGTCCCCTGCTTCAGGCAAGACTTCCAGCGCGCATGCCCAGAGCTTAACACTGCCTCCGCCTTCCGCAGCGCTGNCGACGGAAGATGGCGACGAGCGGCGGCGAAGAGGCGGCGGCCGTGGCGCCGGCGGCTGGGGCCCCAGCCCCGGCGGGAGACACGACCCCGGGCTGGGAGGTGGCGGTGCGGCCCTTGCTGTCCGCGTCCTATTCCGCCTTCGAGATGAAGGAGCTGCCGCAGCTGGTGGCCTCAGTCATCGAGAGGTACCGGGCGGCGGCGCCGGCGCGGCGGGTGCGGGGGGGATGGGAGGTCGTGCCGGAGGGTGCGGGCCCCCCGCTTCCCGGCGGCCTCCTGCGGCTCCGGGGCGCCCCGGCCGCAGCCCCGACTTCAGGGCTCCCGGCCGCGCGAGTCGAAGGCTTGTCTGGCATTCCTTCCGCCAGCCGGGCGAGTACTCCGTGCCTCAGTTTCCCCCCCGAGCAAAACTTCTGAGGACGGCTTCTCGGGAGGGCGCGGCCGGCCGGGCTGGGAGTCGTTTTGCCGGACGCGTCGCCCCATGAGGGGTCTGCCTTCGGGGCTGCCCCCTCTGTTAAGGTCGAAGCTCCGATGAGTTTGCATTTCTGGTCCGCGCTCGTCCCCCTGGCCTGGGCTGGAGCGGAGCCGCGGGGTTTGCATCTGGGACCTACCACACAGTTTAGTAACGGCCTCCGTGCTGCAGTCATCACTCGGGGCACGTGCTGTTTGTGCTCCAGGTATTGCTAACTTTTTTTTTTTTTCCAGGTTGCATTTATGGTATATTACTACTGTAACGGTCTTTGATTAAAACCATGTTAGTGTTATTCTCAGAGGTCATTTCCTCCCTCACACCGCACACTGTGTCTCTTAATTAAAGGAGGTTCAGGCTCTTTCCATCAGGACTGTTATTGGTTTGCTGTTAACATGATTTTGCCCTTTTGAGATTCTTAGATTATGCGAGTTGTGTCATACAAGGCCAGAAATAACCAGAGTGCCTGGCTTTTCCTTTCTTAACCTTGCTCAGAGCGGTCTGTCGTTAGTTTAGTGGTAGACCTGCCTTTAAAGCCAGTCTCACTTTCATTTTTCTAGCCAAATGTGACTTCAGCAACTTTCTGCAGTTGCTTACTGGCTCATTTTAGCTTCCTGCCCACAAGAGTATCACCTACATGTTATCCAGAAGGTTAGAGATGCTATTTATTTCTCAAGGGAGGCCCATGATTTGACAGATGGTCTATTGCAGTGTTTATTGTTACCTTTGTGCTACTTTGGATGCGGTTTAAAAAATAAATTAGATTAAAATAATGGTTTGGTTTAGTAACTTTGCAGTTACCTTTCAGATGGATTTTCCTGTCTAATTATTAAGCCAAGAAGGTTCAGAAGATGTAAGCAGATATCAAAGATACTGCTCTCAAATTATGTAGCCTCTTTATATAACTGTTTTTAACAGTTGGATTAATGGTATTTTCACAAATTATACATGTCAGGTTACTTAGAATGGACAGTGTTCCGCTGTTTTTAGAGCACTTACTCTTATGTTTTTATGGACATAAGCTGTAAGTTATAAAGTCATTTGTTGACACACTCCCATACATCCAGTATTCGGGGCCTGTGTCTTTTAAACTGTAATAGTTAAGCAGCTCCCTTCCACCTGTAGAGGAAGCCAAAACGAAATACATCAAGGTATGTTTGAATTTTGCCAAATAAGTGATAGCGGCCTCTCTTGCACTCTGTATAGCTAAGATAATCAAGAGTTGCCTGTGTTTGTAGATGCTAATGAGACCTCTTTTCATGGTCCAAACTGATTGCTGTTGAGCAGCACATATTTTTATTGGAAGGCGAGACCCTTGAAGTCTCGATGCTGGTTTTTGTGGCTCAGTCAGTTTTGGAACACAGCAGTGTGTCCTCTTCAGGCTCCCTGAGAGCAGTATGATCTTAAGGTTGCACTTATTGTCTGAGAGGTCATTTTTCCACAGAAAGCAGTTATTCTCTCTCTCTCTTTCCCTCCCTCCCTCAATAAGATCTCTTCAGACTCTTGCACATGGGAGAGTTTATTGGTTTGCTGTCACATGGTTCTGTAATTTCCAGAAGAAATATCTGGCTTACAAGTTCTTCACGGTTAAACACAACCTAAACGTATCAAGTGCTCAGTTTGGTGTAGAGCAGAGATCAGCACACTTTTTCTGTAAAGAGTCAGAGTAAATTTAATCTGTGGCCGTAAGAAGGATGTATGCGCTAGTCCACTCAACCATTGTGTGGCAAAAGCTGCCATATGCATTATGTAAATAAATGGGCATGGCTGTGTCCAAAGTTTTATTTATGAGCTCACATGTGAATTTCATGTGACATTTACATATCACAAAATATTCTTTTGATTTCCCCCCCCCAGCCATAAAGACACATGTAAAAACTATTCTTAAATATGGCCTGTACAGAGCGGGATGACTGGCTAGATTTGACCTGTGGGTTATAGTTTGCCAACCCCTGGTTTATAGCATAAAAATTAATACCCTGCTATCAATATCCTGTTTCTCAAAGGTTTTATTTGCCTTTCCAAAAAAAACAAAAGGTAGAATTGTGGAATTATTTCTTGAATGCCAAGGTATGGCTACTGAGTGTAGGACCAGGTCAGAGCCAGCCCTGCACAGGCGCCGTAGGACCCTTCTCTCTGTGGCTGGCTGGAGGTTTCGGCGCCCGGCTGCTGCTTTGCTTTCACATCTGTGGCCACTGCTCCCCCACAGTCCTGTGTTCTTTTCTATTGTTATGCCTCCCCTGTTTTTCTTTGTTGCCTCCAGGGACCTTCTATTTTCTGTTACAGCCTACTCCTCTCTGCTTCTCTCTCCACACCCAACCCCCTGCCCCCTTTTGATGTCCTAGCTCCATCATGTCAGCTCTTAGTTCCTGTCTGGTGGCTTGCTCATTCACTGAGTTCCTCCCTGTTTTAACTTCTGGGGATGATGACACGTGCTCTGAGATTCCTCAGTACTCTGCCATTCTACTTTCTGTCTCTATTTTTTCATACCTTTATAGTTGGAGTTGGCCTTTGGTTTGAAGAGAAGGCAGATGAAATAATTCTGAGGTCCAGACCCTGTTTCGCTTTTGTTGTTTTGGCTGTACTACGTGAGTGAACCTGGGTCCTTGGTGAAATCAGAGACCTAACCACTGGACTTCCAGGGAATTCCGAGCCCTGTTTGTTAAGTTTGACTTTGTAACCAAACTGAAACAAAGGAGGGATAGCATGGATAAATTGGGAGGTATCAGTTCATTGCAAATAGATGGGGAAACAATGGAAATAGTGACAGACTTTATTTTCTTGAGCTCTAAAATCACTACAGATGGTGACTGCAGCCATGAAATTAAATGAGCTTGCTCCTTGGAAGAAAAGCTACGACAAACCTAGATAGCGTATTAAAAAGCTGAGACATTACTTTGCCAACAAAGGTCTGTCTAGTCAAAGCTATGGTTTTTCCAGTAGTCATGCATGGATGTGAGAGTTGGACCATAAAGAAAACCGAGCACCAAAGAGTTGATTCTTCTGAACTGTGGTGTTGGAGAAGACTTTTTTTTTTGGAGAAGATTCTTGAGAGTGCCTTGGACTGCAAGGAGATCAAACCAGTCAATCCTAAAGGAAATCAATCCTGAATATTCATTGGAAGGTCTGATGCTGAAGCTGAAGCTCTAATACTTTGGCCACCTGATGCAAAGAGCTGACTCATTAGAAAAGACCCCGAAGCTGGGAAAAACTGAAGGCAGGAGGAGCAGGGGACAGCGGAGGATGAGATGGTTGGATGGCATCACCAATTCAATGGACACGAGTTTGAGCAAACTCTGGGAGATGGTGATGGACAGGGAAGCCTGGTGTGCTGCAGTCCATGAGGTCACAAAGAGTCGGACATGACTGAGCGACTGAACAACAACTCTCAAAAGTGATTTTTTTAAAAGAAAAATATAATCTGAGTTTACTGAAAGCGGACTTCATTTCTGCTGCTTGTTGATAGCATGTCTTTTAGTAGTAAAGATTAAAAATCTTTTAAATACCTTTACTTCTCTAGAACAGAAATGAATGTAAAACTAGTTTAATGGAGCACATGCTGTATGTAGACTTAATTAGTGTAATTGTTGAATGTAACTGTATGTTCCATCAAATACAGAATTCCTTTCTTAACTCTGTGCAGGATATGCTGGTGAGCATGGTTGTCATTGAATAATTCTATGAGTGTTTGTAGATTTAAAAAAAAGTCCCTTTCCCTTGCGCTTCCT
The DNA here is from genome assembly GCA_006408695.1 of Aepyceros melampus. Classification (NCBI taxonomy): domain Eukaryota; kingdom Metazoa; phylum Chordata; class Mammalia; order Artiodactyla; family Bovidae; genus Aepyceros; species Aepyceros melampus. The sequence continues at coordinate 10,484 of SJXQ01000317.1, read as the reverse complement.
TGTGGCTGAGCTGGTAAAGAATCTTCCTGCAATGCTGGAGACCTGGGTTTGATCCCAGGGTTGGGAAATCCCCCGGAGAAGGGAAAGGCTACCCACTCCGGTATTCTGGCCTGGAGAATTCCATGGACTGTATAGTCCGTGGGGATGCAAAGAGTCGGACATGAATTAGCGACTCTCACTCACTCCCCTGAGCCAGTCCTTCGTAGGCTGTCCTGCCTTTCTTAATGAGCCTCCTCGTGTCTCTGCCTCCCAGCTATTTGATGAAACTTAGACCACGGATAATCATGATGCTGTGATGACTAATCTAGAGCCAGACGTCTTGGAATGTGAAGTCAAGTGGGCCTTAGAAAGCATCACTACGAACAAAGCTAGTGGAGGTGATGGAATTCCAATTGAGCTGTTTCAAATCCTGAAAGACGATGCTGTGAAAGTGCTGCACTCAATTTGCCAGCAAATTTGGAAAACTCAGCAGTGGCCACAGGACTGGAAAAGGCCAGTTTTCATTCCAATTCCAAAGAAATAGATGGGGAAACAGTAGAAACAGTGTCAGACTTTGTTTTTTTGGGCTCCAAAATCACTGCAGATGGTGACTGCAGCTATGAAATTAAAAGGCGCTTACTCCTTGGAAGAAAAGTTATGACCAACCTAGATAGTATATTCAAAAGCAGAGACATTACTTTGCCGACTAAGGTCCGTCTAGTCAAGGCTATGGTGTTTCCTGTGGTCATGTATGGATGTGAGAGTTGGACTGTGAAGAAGGCTGAGCGGAGAAGAATTGATGCTTTTGAACTGTGGTGTTGGAGAAGACTCTTGAGAGTCCCTTGGACTGCAAGGAGATCCAATCAGTCCATTCTGAAGGAGATCAACCCTGGGATTTCTTTGGAAGGAATGATGCTAAAACTGAAGCTCCAGTACTTTGGGCACCTTATGCGAAGAGTTGACTCATTGGAAAAGACCCTGATGCTGGGAGGGATTGGGGGCAGGAGGAGAANATGGATGTGAGAGTTGGACTGTGAAGAAGGCTGAGCGCCGAAGAATTGATGCTTTTGAACTGTGGTGTTGGAGAAGACTCTTGAGAGTCCCTTGGACTGCAAGGAGATCCAATCAGTCCATTCTGAAGGAGATCAACCCTGGGATTTCTTTGGAAGGAATGATGCTAAAACTGAAGCTCCAGTACTTTGGGCACCTTATGCGAAGAGTTGACTCATTGGAAAAGACCCTGATGCTGGGAGGGATTGGGGGCAGGAGGAGAAGGGGACGACCAAGGATGAGATGGCTGGATGGCATCACGGACTCAATGAACGTGAGTCTGAGTGAACTCTGGGAGTTGGTGATGGACAGGGAGGCCTGGCGTGCTGCGATTCATGGGGTCGCAAAGAGTCGGACACGACTGAGCGACTGAACTGAACTGAGACCACGGAGACCTCCTTGGGAAGGCAGAAGCTGCTAGTGACCTCCCCATTAGATAATGCACAGTCATTTTCTAAAAATCCTGAGAGGGAGAAAGGGGTACATTGGTGCCATCATCAGTTGAGTTTGTGATTGACCTACAAAAGAAAAGCCAGCTCCCGAGTGAGAGGCCTATAGTTAGTTGTGAGATCAGGTAATGTTTCCATGTCTCAATATCACATTCCCTACAGGTTTGTTGAGAGTGTGAGAGATGTATGTGAAAATTTTTACTTGTTTATTAACATGTAATAAGTACTCTGTGACACACAGTAGATGTTCATTAAACATATATTAAAAAAAGTGTTTTCTGTATCTCATTAATTTTTTGTGCTTGTTTATAAGTGTATCTTGAAACCCAGTGGATTCTATACTTGGGATTTGGTGATTCTGGTGAGGGGAAAGGGCTCTGAGTTTCCCCAGTTGACGGCAAAGATATAACTAGTAGTGGTTCAGTGGTAAAGAATCCGCCTGCCAATGCAGGAGACATGGGACTGATTCCTGGGTCGGGAAGATCCCCTGGGAAGGAAATGGCAACCCATTCTAATATTCTTGCCTGGGAAAATCCCAGAGGAGCCTGACAGAGGAGCCTGACAGGCTACAGTCCGTGGGGTCACAGAGTCAGACACAGCTTAGTGAAAAACAGCAAGAGGGAGAAGGGGCAATGAGCGGGTAATCTTTATTTTGCCTATCACACTTTTCACTCTTCCTGGAGAAACCCAGATATTTCCAGACCCTGGCTAGTCCTTTTTTATTTACATGTCAAATTGGGTTTTTCTGACCTGGCTGCTTAACTTCTGTTTTCCTTTGTACTCTGCATTGCATTTATTTTTAATTGGTATGTAATTTTATTTTAAAATGGAATATAATTGCTTCAGATTCCTTGTCCTTTGAGCAGTTTTCAGGCTCTGTGGTGCTTGTTGCAGAGGTTGTTAGGCGAGGCACATGTTTAAGGAAAGCAGCTTGACTGCCTGGAGGAGAAATATTTTCACCTTCGTGTCTCCTTGATTTTCTTCTGTGTCATAGTTGCCTTCAGTTTCTGCATTCTTCACCTTTCTTAATGTCTTGCTCTCTGTTCCATTTTTACATTTCTCTGCCGCCTCTGGTGGTGTCTGTCAGGCTTTCAGGGAATGAGGGTGGGGTCAGAAAGGGAGGCGACACTTCTTGGCTAGGTTCCTCACACACACGCATTTCTTTAGGATCAGAAGATAGGATTGTCCTTTGCACCACATGGCTACCTGCCTACTCTCCCCTTTAAGTCTTTTAAAAACGAGTTTTCCCAGGTTTATCCTTCTAGCCCTAAGCACATTGTGAGTGGAGCTCAAGACCCCTCTGCTCGTTTTTTTTCCTGTTGTCCACCTCCATCTTACCCTAGAGGGTGTTATTGTTTCTTGATTGGAATAAGGCAGTTGTGTATATCTAAGACAGGAAGAAGGGTTTGTTTAATCATAATTGAACCACACAATTAATGTGTTTACACCTATGTTTTGGGTGTGTTTTATCATCAGAATGAGAAGGGAAGCGGCCGAGTGAGTTCCTTCTTTGGCTGGGCAGTGATTCTCTTAGTCGTGGTAAACCTGTCCAGTTGAGAAACGGGGGGTGGGGGTGGGGTGGCAGTAAGCAGCTCTGAAGTTCTGAAGTAAAGCAGAAAAGGGAAATACTCATAAAATCCATCAAATTACAGGGTGGGGGAACCTTAGAAATGTGACTGCGAGGTGTCAGGATGGGAGTGAAGGAACAGCTCTTCCTAGGAGGTGGAAGCAGGGGTGGGGAGCTCTCTTCTGGGTGTGGTGGGATTCCCCCCACACCCCCATCGGCACCAGTGGGATGGCCCCATGAACTCTGAGTGTGGCTTGATGTTTTAAGGATTTTGTTTCCTTTCTTTTGTCCATCCGACAACTCGGGAGAAATGATCCTTGGTGGGCAGGGTGATTCTTGTACATCATAGGTGTGCCATAAATGTTTTTCTTAGTGAGGGAGTTATTCCAAGATAAGGAGCCGATCTTTGACAGTGCCTGTTTATCCTTGATGCATTCCGAAGTAGGGGAGTGCTGTTTGAGGTGCTTCGTCACTCATGTCAGCACCTTCCAGACCTGGAGCTTGCTCTCTTGCTCCCATGTTGGTTTGGCAGGTGACCTGAGTCTAGGCTCTGTTGGCGTTTCCCTTCCTAGGCTGAGAGTTGTTGGAGAATCAGCTTACTGTGGAAACTTTTAAAGCACGTTGCTCTCTTTTTTCCATTTAAGAACATACATTTTAGTGTTTTTCTTTGCCTTCTTGTTTCATGGGTTGCGATTAGCATCTAATGTGGTCAAGAGAATGACATTCATGTATCCAGCTTTTAGGCATAGCTGGGCTCCAGGTTTTCACTGAAGAGGCCATTTCTTCTGGTAAAGATAAGGATGTGGTTAAAGATCACTTTGTCGTGATCTAACTCTGTATCTAGTCTGAAAGACTAGAGATCTCTTCAAGAAAATTAGAGATACCAAGGGAACATTTCATGCAAAGATGGGCTCGATAAAGGACAGAAATGGTATGGACCCAACAGAAGCAGAAGATATTAAGAAGAGGTGGCAAGAATACACGGAAGAACTGTACAAAAAAGATTTCATGACCCAGATAATCATGATGATGTGTTGACTAATCTAGAGCCAGACATCTTGGAATGTGAAGTCAAGTGGGCCTTGAAAGCATCACTACGAACAAAGCTAGTGGAGGTGATGGAATTCC
>SJXQ01000316.1:532272-637981 GCA_006408695.1 Aepyceros melampus | reverse complement strand
AAGCTGTGGTACATATACACAATGGAGTATTACTCAGCTATTAAAAAGAATACATTTGAATCAGTTTTAATGAGGTGGATGACGCTGGAGCCGATTATACAGAGTGAAGTAAGCCAGAAAGAAAAACATCAATACAGTATACTTACACATATATATGGAATTTAGAATGATGGTAATGATAAACCTGTACGCAAGACAGCAAAAGAGACACAGTTGTATAGAATGGCCTTTTGGACTCTGTGGGAGAGGGAGAGGGTGGGATGGGTTGGCAGAGTGGCAATGTAACATGTGTGATATCATAAGCGAAACGAATTGCCAGTCCAGGTTTGATGCAGGATGCAGGATGCTAGGGACTGATGCACGGGGATAATCCAGAGAGAGGGTGTGGGGCGGGAGGGTGGAGGTGGGGGTCGGGATTGGGAGTTCATGTACACTCATGGCTAATTCATGTCAATGTGTAACAAAACGAATACAGTATTGTAAAGCAAAACAAACTAAAAAATAAAAATTAATTAAAAAAAAATAAAATTCAGTTATCTAATGGATAAAAAAAAAATAAATAAAAAAATAAAGTGCACTCCTGGGGACAGAGGGTCAGGTCTGTATTCAAAGTGATTCATGTTAACATTTGATGCTTTTTTCTATACTAACTACTGTTGTGATTCAGTGGAACCTCACACATACTGAGAATCCAGTTAGTTCTAGGTTTCTCATTTGGAAGTTAGTGTGTAAAATGTTAACATTGAATTTGTAATTGTGATAATACATTTATTCACCTACATGTATTCGTATCAGTGATCTTCTTCAGAACAAAGTCATCCGTATTAGCATGTGGGAGACCTAAGCAGAAGGCTAAAATCTGCTTCCTGGATAAAAGCTGGTGCAGTCTTCCTTTCTCATTAAAATGCACCACAGCTAGATATGCAGCAGGAAAAAACCAGGCCCTCCAGCTGAAAAGCAGTCATCGCTTTATTATTACTACAGAATTTGATATGATGTCTGTAGTGATTGGTGGTGGTGGTTTAGTTGCTTTGTCCTGTCTGACTCTTGCTACCCTATGGACTATAGCCTGCCAGGCTCCTCTGTCCATGGGATTTCCTACTAGGCAGGAATACTGGAGTGGGTTGCCATTTCATTTTTAGCTAATGAAGAAAGATGTTCGAATAGTTCAGTGAGAGCCGCATTCTTTCTTGATTCTTCTTGGATCAGCTGATCCTTCTGGGAAAACCGGAAGGTGAATTCAGTGTGTTTCGATTAAGTGATTTCGATCAGAAATCACTGCATATTCTTCACTGAATTTATCCCCCCACTGATGAAACTTTGGCCAAGAAAGCTTTTAAACTTAATTTTTTGAAATCATACTAATTTGATTTCATTTGAACTTTCTGCGTTGACTTCCTATGTCATTAATTTAAAATTTCCAGTATCTTCAATTCTTGATGTCCAATATATACAAAATTCTTTCTAGCTGTAGTAATTGATAGGGAAAAATCTACTTAGGACAATAGTTTCATAAAAGAGTTTTTTAAAAGAAATGTTGACATTTTTCAGTCGTTGGATTATTCTGGGAAATGTACATTTCAAATGCACTTTGAAATCGGAATTCAGGTGCTTAATACTTCACGGCTATTAGAACGGCCAAAATCCAGATCACTGGAAGCACCAGATGCTGTTGGAGATGTGGAGCAGTAGGAATTGCTGGTGGGAAAGCCAAGTATAGGTCCAACCACTGTGGAAGACTGTTTAGATAGATAGTTTCTTGTAAAACTAAACCTACTCTGACCTGTGATTCAGCAATCACACTCCCTGATAGTTACCTGAAAGATGTGAAAAATGAATGTCCACATGAAAATCTGCACATGTTTGCAGCAATTTTACTCAAAATGGTCAAATCCTGGATATAACCAACATGTCCTTCAGATGGTGGATGGATAAGTAAATCGTGGTATATCCAGACATGGATTGTTTTTCAGTGCTAAAAAGAAATGAGCTATCAGAGCATAAAAAGACATGAAGTGAAGTTGCTTAGTCATGTCTGACTCTTTGTGACCCCATAGACTTTCATGCATTGGAGAAGGAAATGGCAACCCACTCTATTGTTCTTGCCTGGAGAATCCCAGGGATGAGGGAGCCTGGTGGGCTGCCGTCTGTGGGGTCGCACAGAGTCGGATACGACTGAAGCGACTTAGCAGCAGCAGCAGCAGCAGACTGTAGCCTACCAGGCCCCTCTGTCTAAGGGATTTTCCAGGCAAGAATACTGGAGTGGGTGGCCATTTCCTTCTCCAGGAGATCTTCTCGACTCGGGAAACTGAACCCAGGTCTCCTGCATTATAGGCAGATGCTTTATTGTCTGAACCACCAGGGAGATCCAAAAAAAAAAAAAAAAAAGACGTGGAGGAAACTTAAGTGCATTCTACTAAATAAAAAAAAGCCAGTCTGAAGGGCTGCATACTATTTGGTTCCAACTATATGACATTCTGGAAGAGACAAAACTAGGAGATAGTGAAAGGATCAGTGGCTGCCGGGAGTTAAAGGAGAAGGAATGGCTAAATAGGCAGAGAATTTTTAGGATATTGAAACTGTTCCATGTGATACTATATGGGTGGATATATGTCATTGTGCATTTTTGTAAATCCATAAAATGTACAACATGAAGAGTGAACCCTAAAAATAAACTGTAGATTCTGGATAATATTGATTTGTAGTATACATTCCTCATTAGTAATAAATGTACTGCTCTTGAGGGGAATGTTGGTGATGGGAAGGCAGTGCTTGTGTTGAGTGTCAAGGGTATGTTTGGACTTCCTTGGTGGCTCACGTGGTAAAGAATCCATCTGCGATGCTGGAGACTCAGGTTTGATTCCCCGGTCAGAAAGATCCTCTGGAGAAGGGAATGGCTACCCACTCCAGTATTCTTCCGGAGAATCCCATAGACAGAGGAGCCTGGTGGGCTACAGTCCATGGTGTTGCAGAGTCAGGTAGTGACTGAGTGACTAACAATTTCACACACTTTTCATGAGGAATCTCTATATTATTCTTAGTTTTGCTGAGAATCTAAAACTGCTCTAAAACAAAAAGTCTGTTTAAAAAAATTTCCAGGGGTAAAAAAAGCAGGTACTTGCCAAAACTTTTCCAACTTATGATTCAGATCTATAGAAAGTTTAAGGATTTCTTTTTGTATTAAACAAGTATATAAATTTCAATCAGGAAAGTATAAAATTAGCTATTTAGTTTTACTAAATGAAAATGTCTTGGCACAAAACTGAAAGGGGTAACCTGTGTTATGGTTTTAGCATTTAGCTAATTTTGTAAAAAGGAAATCAGTTTAAAATTAGAAATCAGTTTTATTCAAATAGAAATTATAAAACTGTACTAAATAATAAGTATTTTGTATTCCAGGAGATATCAGTAACTATTACAAATTTTCTGTGCCTCTAGAATTTTAGTCACCATGTGCTGTGTTGTGTTTAGTTGCTCAGTCGTGTCTGACTCTTTGCGACACTACGGACTGTAAGCCGCCAGGCTCCTCTCTACATGAGGATTCTCCACGCAAGAATTATTGGAGTGGGTTGCCATGCCCTCCTTCAGGGGATCTTCCCAACCTAGGGATCAAATCTAGGTCTCCTGCATTGGAGGCAGATTCTTTACCATCAGAGCCTCCAGAAAAGCCCTTAGTCACCATAGAAATCCAATATTGATAATGCCAGTGCATTTGTCCTATCAGATATTTCTGTGGCTGAATACTGAACTTAAACATATTTTTGAAACATTCCTCTCTTGCACACACATGCACAAACCTGCAAAACCCTGAAATGACAGGGCATTTTAAGCTTTCCCCCTCAACATACAAAGATAACATTCTGAAGTACATTTGCAGACATTAAGAAAATAATCTGCCTATTTCATCTCTCGCATACACACGTCCACATATGGTTCTCAAAGACTGGAGGCACAGAGAATTGAATTACTTTGAAAAATTATTTTTAGTGGGGAGGGATAGGTAAGCAAGGAGTCTCATAATCTTTAAAAGTTTAGTTCTTAATGATTATAAGTTTTACTGTGTTTACAAATTAATTTTGGTTTAAATATTCAGAGATTATGAAATTGTATTTTATATTTTTTGAAGAAAATACTGCAAGTGTAGATTAACTGAGAGTTATTTCACAATTCTTTATAACCTGTAACATTACAGCATGGTATAGCACAATTAATTTGGATTATTTTAATCAACCAGTTAAATGAATTAACCTCTCAAATTCTGGATTTTATCATCTATGAAATGGCAGTAGTTATACTGCAGGGTTTGGAGGACTGAACTAGATAAGAGCTTTGGAAAAATGTGTTGTTAGTTGTTCAGTCGTGTCTGATTTTTTGCGACCCCGACCCCTTGGACTGTAGCTTGCCAGGCTCCTCTGTCCATGGGATAGCGCGGGTGAGAATACTGGAGTGGATTACTATTTCCTTTTCCAGGGGGTTTTCCTGACCTGGGGCTCCAAACTTGGGTCTGCTGCATTGGCAGGCAGATTCTTTACCATCTGACCAGCAGGGAAGCCCATTAAGTTTGGAAGGGAGACCTGAAGACTGTTCTTCGGCTTTGTGGCTTCCTAGAAGGAATCATAGGACTCAGAAGCTGTTAAACTCACTGTTATATTTTATTCTAACAAAAGGATACAGATTAAAATCAACAAAGGGCCCAGGCTCACTGGGCAAAGTCCAGGAGAAACCAGCACAAGTCCCCAAGTGTCTGATTAGTAGCATCACGTGGACACATTTGATTTTCCCCACCATGATGTGTGATAACACATGCAGGGTATTGCCAGCCAGTGAAATTCCCGAGTCTTGGTGTCTAGAGATTTTATTAGGGGTCAGTCACAGGCATGATGAGGCAGTCATGGCAACCCACTCCAGTATTTTTGCCTGGAAAAATACCCATGGACAGAGGAGCCTGGGGTCTCAAAAGAGTTGGACACGACTAAGCGACTAAGCACACAGCTCAGCACAGGCATGATGCCGCTTTGTGACCGACCTCATCTACTTAAATTCCAGCCACAAAGCAAAAAAACATTTGTTGGCATAACTGTCTGAGCAAATCCAAGACCACAGGCCTACAGGAACATCTTTGTCAGGCAGAAGATTCATTCCAAGGGCTCCAAGCTCATTTCCTAGGAACTGGCCAAGGGCCAGCCCTAAGGACAGACTTTTCCTGGGAATGTGCAGGGTTTGAACGTCCAAGGCCCGAGTTAACCCTTTCCTGCTGTGTCCAACACAAGACTTGAAGGAGGAGGCAATTCTTGTAATTATTCAGAGCACTAGCCCTGATTCTGCTTCCCTAGTGGCTCAGTGGTACAGAATTCTTTGCCTGATGGTGCAGGAGACAATTGTTCGATCCCTGGGTCAGAAAGATCTCCTGGAGAAGGAAATGGCAACTCACTCCCACTCCAGTATTCTTGCCTGAAGAATTCCATGGACCAAGGAAGCTGGCAGGCCATGTAGTCCATGGGGTTGTAAAGAGTCAGACATGACTTAGTGACTGACAACAACAGCAACAAACCCGATGCTACTCCTGGAGTCTAGACCCCAGGAGCAGGCAGAATAAGCGGAGAAATGCCCTATTTTGGGTAGGACAGTTGCCCTGATTGATTTGGAAATACAAAATTTTCTTAGTTTAGAAAGGCATTAATTTGCAAGGTGTGCTATCATTGAATAACAACTTCTAATAAAAACTGCATTAAGTATACACCAAAGTTAAGATAGCCATAGCACATGTTGACTTATTAACTGCATGCTATTCTTTTTTGTTTTTTCAGTGTCTCAGACTTAAAGTGTAAACCTTTGTCATTTTTAGAGTCTGAAGATTCTCTGGAATCACTGGCTGTTGTCCTGTCACTGCAGTATTCCAGTGACGCTGACTTGCCTTCCCCAACTTCTGGGTTCCTCATCTTCACCTATAACTTTAGAATAGTTAGGCCTCCTTTTCTTTTAATTTGAAAAATGACAGGTTTTTGTCTACGTTTCTTATTTGCTTTACCTTGTATTTTTACCTTTTCCCTCATCGAGTTGTATAATTGTCAAAATTAAGTAGTTTCTCTGGAAAATCAGTTAAAAGTATGTTTAAGGGTCACTACCAGAGCCCTCCTCTTGACAGGTCCCTTCTATTGTCTCTTCTATTGTTCCAGCCTCCTCCATCCTTAGAATGTCTTCATATATTCTGATACATTTGACAGTTTCCCCTGACTTTTCTGGCAGTGTCTGACCTGTAGTGTGACTGTCTCCATAGGAGAAAAAAAAAATTATTTTAAGGCTGTGTCATAGCTTTCTGCAACAGGCACATGGTGATTCTAACACAAGTGACCCAGGGGTGACAATCAGGTGAAATGTTCTGTTGAGGTCTGAGTTCTCTCTTGCTAACACTGGCAGGCAAATGTCACAACTACTCCCTGCATAGCAGTTAAGAAGTTTATCTTTGATATATATTTTAGTGATAATAAGTTAGAAACATGAGTCTTATAATCAGGAAAATCCAATAAAAAAACAAAGACTTACTGAGCCAGTAATTTGAGATAGGCAAATAATTCCTAATTTCGCTTCTGAATTGCCTCTTAAATTTTGGTCCCAAGCAGATTTCTCATTCATATCATGTCCTTTACATGCTGGAGAAGCTGTTGGAAGAAACTGGTGACTGGAATAACTTTATGCATTCTGATAGCCTAGACATTAACATGCTTAATTGAAGTATCTGTTTGATAATTTAAATTAATTTGAAGCAGTGTAATGAAGGGACTTTTCAGATTTTGTAGAGAGTCTAATTTAGGGACCAAATATTCATCACTAGGCTGACTACCTCTGTCTCCTCCATTACGCTGCATCAGTGCCCCTACTTCTTATTTTTCACAGCACCCTCCCGCCTGCTTCCCACACGCTATGTGCTGTTTTTTTATTTTATTTTTGGACAATGACTCTCAAGGCTGTTAGGGCTTCCTGGGTGGCTCAACCATAAAGAATCCACAGGAGACGCAGGTATGATCCCTGGGTTGGGAAGATCCCCTGCAGGAGGAAATGGCAACCCAGCTCAGTATTCTTGCCTGGAAAATCCCATGGACAGAGGAGCTTGGCAGGCTCCATTCCAAAATGTTGCAAAACATCGAACACAACTGAATGACTGAGCATGCACGCGTGCACTCAAGACTCTTGGAGCTGATACACCAGGAAAAGTGGGAAACGGGAAGGGTGAATAAACATTGAGGTCATTAGTAAACCATCTGTATTCTTGCTGCTCCTGCATTCACTCTGTCTGCTTCTCTCTGTGTGCGTGTCTATTTCAATATACATTTTACATGCAGAAATCTACAGTTTTTTTAAGAGCAACTATTATGACAGTTAAAACCTGGGGAAATTGATTTTCTTGAAATACCAACTCGCAAATAAAATTAGTTGATTTTTGCTCCCCTGAAACTTACTTAAGTGTATTGATCAAATACACTCTGAAGAAAAACATCGCTGTCTCATAAAACATGTTTCACTTTTGTATGCCTTCCATATTCCGCTAACTCAAGGTTCCTCTTTCTAAGGGTTAGTTCCTAAGTGATGTTGAAAGCCGTGTATGTGTAAGAAGGCAGAATTGCAAAATCAGATGTAAATAAAAATGAAATCTTGATATATTTGGAACAAATCCATCTGTCCCATGTCCTTTATTAGGACCTGAGGGCATGCCTGATTTTCATAAAAGCCATGCATCACCATTCAAAGAAGCAAGCAAAAGTTATTTTTGATACCCTACTGAAAAGCACATGGATTACTTAATTGTATTAGAAATTTTGCAGATGGTTGAAATTTTATGAAATGCTGAGTTTTATCTTTTTTGTGAATTCAAAAGATAGACCCTAGTTTTCTTTTTTAAATTATTTATTTATTTTTGGCCGTGCTTGGGCTTCATTGCTGCACAGGCTTTTCTCTGGTTGTGGTTGGGCATGCTTCCCATTGCAGTGGCTTCTTTTGCTTCAGAGCACAGGTTCTTAGGTGCATGGACTTCAGTAGTTGTGGCACATGGGCTCAGTAGCTGAGGCTCCTGGGCTTTAGAGCACAGACTCCACACTTGTGGTACGTGAGCTTAGTTGCTCTGCAGCATGTGGGATCGTCCTGGATCAGGGATCGAGGATCAATGTCTCAGATCCTCAGTGATCCAGGATTGTCCTGGATCAGTGTCTCTTACATTGGTAGGCGTATTCTTTACCACTGAGACACCAGGGAAGCCCAATCCTAGTTTTTCTTAAAAATTACTTTACATAAATAGTTTCCCTAATAATAGGGTATGAATGAGTTTTTGTTCCAACTTTAAAGAATGTATATTATCAGAGATAATAAGAATCAAATGTATCCTATCCTGTTAGAAAATGTTACTTTTTCTTGACATTTTAAATGACAAGAATTTAATGACATAGCTAAGTGTTCTTTTGTTTCATTAAAAAAATTAGCTTCAGTAAAATAAAATTAAGCATTGAGATTTGTTCTTTTGATATCTTAAGGTGTTTTTTTTTTATTTCAGCTAAAAATTAAGTGAGTTTAGCTTTGAATCCAGTTATTCATTCTTGAAGAGCTGTTGGGTTGCTGATCTATGAGGCAAAAGTCATTTACCATCCTGGATGTGGGTAGTCACTTATAAGCATCTTCTAGATCCTGTTTACTTAAAATCAGAGGGATTAACATTGGGTGGCTGAAAAGGAGGGTGAATATTCCTCTTTGATATCTTGAGCAGCAAATTTACAGATTCATTATTCTTACAGCTCAAGTTGTCTAAGAGCCTCATACTATGAAATTTAATTTCGGTTTTAGCTACTTGTGAAGCAGTTTATTGAAAATAGAATTAAAGTCCTCATTTTGAAGTTATGGAGGAGACTCAAGAATCACAAGAGAGTTTCTTTCAACCTGAAGTTGAAAGTCTGTGAGTTCAAGGACTAATAAGTAAAAAAGCAAATGATACAGTGTGATTATTAAGGAGGAGCTATTCCTGTAGTTACTGTGACCTGGTGGAGGAACATTCCAATCCTGAATCTCCCACTTTCTGTGCTCTGTCTCCCCACACCCCATTCTTCTTTTTCAATTTCTTCTTTATAAATTTCTTCTTTTTGAATATGATGTGATTGGAACCCAAATAACCATGCTTGTTAGAATCCTGTCTAAAATGGCACAGACTTTGTTCAGGGACCAGAGGGAACATAAGGACAAATTTTATGACATATTTTTTGATAGTGTAAAACAATTTTGTATGTTTTGTTTTCTTCTGTGTTTAATTTCATGGTTATCACTGTTTCATATGCTCACACTTACAGCTTTTGCTACAAAGCAGAGGATGAGTTGGTTAGATAGCATCACCGACTCAATGGACATGAGTTTGAGCAAACTCTGGGTGATCGTGGAGGACAGAGGAGCCTGGCATGCTGCAGTCCATGGGGCCTCAAAGAGCTGAACACGACTTAGTGACTGAACAACAGCAATACAAAGCCGTGTAAATGTGGCACCTATTATCACTGACATGTTGACAGATGGCAGTGTATGGATAGATGGTTGGAATTTTGTTGTCTGAGTGAGACTGTGCCCTTAGAAATTTGTTTTCCCAAGTGACAGTATATTCTGTACTTCTCCTGTGTGGAGAATCCAGGTCTGAACTAAGCATAATTGAATACACAGCAAGGGGAGGTGGTATAGGGAATAACATTTGATGATACTTCCTTTCCTTATAATTTGTTCATTGTATTTTAATATGAATAAGAAGTTTTTCTACCAAGAATTTGAAAGTAACATTTTGCAAAGGTAATTTTTAATAAAATCATTTGGGCTTATTTATAGTCACTTAAAATTTTCAGTCCATGTGTTCATATTAATTCTACTTGCTAGAGAGAAAGTACATAAATGGTATTCAGTGTGATAATCACCTTATTACTGCAGACACGTAGAAGTTTGGCATTTTTAATATCAGATGTTTTAAGTTAAGAGAACTTGCCAGTGTCCCACAGCAGAGAAAATCTCTGCTTGCTGTGTGTCTTTAATCTTTCTGTGATAAAATTAAGCCTAGAGGCCTTATGCTATTTTAAATTTTCAAAATGAGGTCACATAAATGTTGTGTCAGACTTTTAATTCATAAGTAGTATCCTCATGAATAGTGAAGATAAGTTATATTTATGTCCTACTACTTGCTTAAGTGTGGATCAGCAGAGGTGAACAGAGAGCAGTCATGTTACTTTCAAATGTTGGTAAACTGTTTTTCTTGATCTCATATGAGTATGAAGACTTTTTTTTCTTTCTAAATGTCGAAACGTATGGTCTAAGTGAGAGTACATTTGGGGAAGGCAGGATAAAATGCTTCAAATTAGGGCTGACCTGGAAATTTTATGGATTTGGAGGGGGAGGAAGTGAAAAGGAACTTTAAAAGCAAGAGAATGAATAGTAGAGAGGATGGATTAGCAGCAGAGCTCAGGGATCCCAGGGATTTATCTTGAAGAGATTGAGAATTCCTGTGGTTTATGCTGCAGGGGATCGAATTGAATTCCTTCCACCTAGGAAATGATTTAAATACCCTGGTGCCTTACAGAGTGTGAATGCTTTATTTACTTTGAGGAAGAGGTTTAACCCTTCTCATAGAGTCCAACAATTTCAGATGTAATGCAAGTATACTTTCCTTTGGCTATTTTACAAGGACATTGAGGATTAATTAAATTTAAAAGAAAGTAGTGTATTGAACCCCCAGGAGGCAGAGAAGCTATGTATTATTTTCTCATCATTCATTCCTTATTCATTCATTTTGCAAATATTTGTTGAATATCAATTACAATGAAGACACTATAGCAAGGTGCTCTAACTGGGAATATAAAGATGAATGATGAGGGTGGCTTCTGCCCTCATTACGTATTGTGTTCATAGTTTATTTTAAACATTTCCATTCTAATATGAGTAATTGTGCAGGGACATAACATTGCCAGTCTCAGCAATAATTAATCTTTTGACTAACTTCACTGATACATATTTTTACTTTGTAAATTCACTTTTCTAAATTTAGAACTGCTCTACCTTCTACTGTAAGAGAGGCACAACATATACATTTTTCTATATGATAAAAATGCGTCTATGGACGCCTTTTTCTTACAGAAAAACACAAATTATAATAGTAAATCAAAATAGACCCCTCATATAATATTTTTTCCATTAAAATATATAGGTCATATTTTAGATGGCACACTGAGAATAATTTTAACCACATATTCGTATTTGTGAAAATATTGCTAAGTAGAATTTAAAAAAAAGAAAGTCTGTAATATTTATGTTCTTTGCTGCTGCTGCTGAGTCGCTTCAGTCGTGTCCGACTCTGTGCGACCCCATAGACTTCAGCCCACCAGGCTCCCCCGTCCGTGGGATTCTCCAGGCAAGAACACTGGAGTGGGTTGCCATTTCCTTCTCCAATGCATGAAAGTGAAAAGTGAAAGTGAAGTCGCTCAGTTGTGTTTGACTAGTAGCGACCCCAGACTGCAGCCTACCAGGTTCCTCTGTCCATGGGATTTTCCAGGCAAGAGTACTGGAGTGGGGTGCCATTTAATTAGCATTAAAGAAGCATAAATTAATCTACAGTTTGAATTAAAATTATATGTTAATTATCGAAGACAAAAATTTAGACATTTCCAATAAGCATTTGTAATTTATTTTAGAGAAGAATGCACACTATTTTCCAAAACGGTTGGTGAAGGTTTCCTAGCTTAGATGACTTTTATAGCTAATTGGTTCTTGAAGTTCACTGAATAATGAGTGAACAATTTTGACTACCAGCCTAAAAGTGTTAGTCGTTCATTTCAGCCTGAGCAAATGAAAGTAGATAAATTTGTAATATGTGCCTGGTTCTCTCTTTTGGGTTTGAAAAGAAATACTCTTCTTCCTGAATGAGTAGAGAAGAGAAGGGTATTTCTCTCCTTGATTATTTCTCAATTTAGGTTTGTGTTTTTGGAGAAGGAAAATAGTGCTGGAATCATTAGCCTTTGTCTCTGCCAAATAACAGAGCTGTGACGATGTCCTGGGCTGGGATGAAAAAATACTGGATGAAGAATAACGAAAAGTGACAACTAAAGTTTTATATATATTCATATATTCTATATCTCTTCATCTTATATAATGTTATAAAAATGATAAAATGCCTAAATGTAGTCTTGACAGAGCACCAGCGTCCAACTTCTGCTTCAGTTACATGAGCCTATCAGAAACCTTATGAGGATATTTTGGAGCTAACCTAATGTTATTTGGAGCCAGTGTCAGGAGTGATTTCCAGGACTCACTTGACTTCCATATTTATAGCTTGGGTTTTTAAAAATGGTTTTTTCACTTTGGCTACTTTGAAAGCAAGGAGTTGAGTGAGTGTAACAAATGACATATTTTTCTATTTCTGCCTCCTATTCCTTTCCCAGAAGCAGGAGGTGGGTGAAGTCTCTCTGTAGGTGGTGTGCTTGCAGGGCCCTCAGGGGTCCTGTGGTTCTGCTGCAGCTCCAGTCCCATGAAGATCAAATCATTCAACATCCCTGTGGCTTCTGCTGTCCCACTTATAACCCTTAAGATAGGCCTAGACTATAGGCTCCTTTTACAGAAAATGCAGATTTTATGACATTACTTTTTTTGCACATAAAGTGTTATTTGATTAGAGAATAGGGATAAGCACACCAAGATTTCTGGAACGTGCAGATCATCTCAGAGAGCATGGAACACACGCAAGCTCTGTGTCTTGACATTTGTATCTGTCAAGATGCCTTCATTTGCTAATAATGGAATATTCAACTCAGTTGGCTGAAATAAAAGATTTTTCTTGGTTATTTCACTCTGGAATCAGTGAAAAATTGAGTTTATGGGTTGATTAATCGGAGTTAACAATGTCTTCAACTACTTGGTTTTTTTCCCCAAAGTTGACTCTTGTCTTCCATGGCAGCTGGTATGTGTCACTTTCTCCAAGGATTGCAAGACAGCTGCAGACCACTCCAGTGGTTTTTCCTTTCCTGTATCTGAACAGGGGAGATGCTTTCAGACACTGATTATTTGGGGCCTGCATTCCATGTCTCATTGCTAGAGTTGGGTATCAGATTAGCTGTCCTCAAATTAGCTACCCTGAGAAAGACACACAGTCATGGACAGTAGGAAAAAAACAAAACAAATAGATGTTGTTGGTGTGACAACCACAAAGTTCACCAGAGAGAGTTTTTTCATTTCGTGATGTATTTTCCTATTTGGCCTTGGAAAAGCTACAGAACAATTGGATTTATCTTCCACAAATAAATGTACTGTGCCCTGTGAGAGTAGTTCATTCTCACACACAACTCTTACAAACAAAAGACTGCTTGGTTTGAGTGTGCTTGGGGCAGGCTTCTGGAATCACTAACAGTAGTTTTGCAACAAACCTCAAAGATTCCTGGTGAGCAGGCATTGCAGAAGAAGTGACTTCACAGGAAATACTCATTGGGAAACAGGTCAGAGTATGTCACAATGAACCAGGTCTTCCTAGTGCAGAAGGTGGCAATAATGATTGGTGAATATTTTATTCTTTTAGATAATATTCTACAGTTCACTTGATGTTATATTATTGATGTGATTTCAAACTCACATGTATGGCTTAGAATATTTATTAATGCTTTAAAACTAATAATGATGGAAATTGAAACTCAAATAATTCTCATCTCATTGTAATTATGAAAGTCCTAAATTAATATTTATATAATGCTAGAAGTTAATTCTAGCTTGACTCTTCAAGTGGCATTTAAATTCTTTACTGAAAGAAAACCACTTATGTGTGATGAGTTGTTATGTTATTTTATTCCTTTTATT
Organism: Aepyceros melampus; assembly: GCA_006408695.1. NCBI lineage: Eukaryota > Metazoa > Chordata > Mammalia > Artiodactyla > Bovidae > Aepyceros > Aepyceros melampus. The sequence continues at coordinate 624,139 of SJXQ01000316.1, read as the reverse complement.
ATATAGCTTTGTCAGTTCATAAAATTAAGAATGTCTTGATATATTATTGGTTGAGCTGTGGCTCAAGGCACTCAAGAAAATGATTGCTTTGGTGATCTTGGACAAATTTCATCATTCAGAATGACTTCCTTGTTTGTGCGGAAGGAATGGGATGGGATGTGGCAAGACATTTACATATGAAGACTATTTCCTGCTGAGTTTTTCAGGGAGTGCTCCATTTTTCCTGGGGATTGTTAAGCTGGCCTTCTGAGAAGAGACTAGTCCACCAGTTAGCTGAGTTGTGATTTTTCTAGGGAGCTGGGGGACCTGAACCTTTAAATTGGCTACTCTGTCCTTTTTTCCACCCCATTCACTCTTATCATCTATCACAGCTTTTGATTTTCTTGGCCAACATGAGCATGGTCAGTAAGTTTAGGCTAGCTATGCGGCTGTAACCAAGAACCACTTCATTCTGCTAAGGTTTATTCTGGTCTTACTGTCTATATTCACCTTTGGCTGGTAGGCGCTCTATACAATCATTCAAGGAATAGGATTGAAGAGCCTCTATCATGCCTGTGTATTATCTGGAAACACACCTTGCTCAGTTTCTATTTCAGGGAAGGAAAGAAGCTGGAGAATTCTACATGGACCTTTCATTACCCCAGACCAGGCGTGTCACCGAGCACTTCCTCTGCTGTTTCACAGGCTCACACCAGTCATCTAGACCTGCCCAGCTATATAAGGGTTATAGTGAGAGGGGGCAAGAAGAATGTCAGTGAGCAATATTACGCCTGCTGTATTTCTCTGTCCTGGGAAAGTTTACAATTTTTGAACATTTGGTGAGGTTCCTGGAGATTAAGTCATTCCCCTACCTACCTTACTTGGTACAGTGGTCTCTTGAAATTCATAGATGTTGATAATTCCTAAGTGAGGCTTATTCTCACCATGTACCTGGATTATTGCAGGTATTTTCTATTGGAAACTCGTTTTGGAAACACTGTCTACCCTTCTGGCTGCTAACACAGTGAGGCTTGTCAGTTTCTATCCTTAGCTGGAGGTTGAGCCTTCCCTGAGGTCATCTCCCTGCAACCCTCTCACCTGTGAGTTATGTGAGATGGCAATAAGATACAAAGATTCCCACTTGATGATTTCCATTTCTTTTTTAAGGAAGGTAGAGAATGGAGGGATTAAGGAAGTTGGAATGGTCACTGTGAAGAGACATGAGGCGAGGAGGAGAGATCCTCAGTGCTTTCTTTTCCATACTCTGCAAAGCTCTCTGCTGCTGTAAAGCCCATAATGTTTTTATTGGGCCTCCTTCCCTTCCCTCTTGCTGCTGCTGTTGTCATTGTTCAGTTGCTCAGTCATGTGGCAATCTTTTTCAACCCCATGGACTGTAGCCCTCCAGGCACCTGTATCCATGGGATTTCCCAAGCAAGAATACTGGAGTAGGTTGTAGTTTCCTTCTCCAGGTAATCTTTCTAACTCAGTGATTAAACATGCGTCTCCTGCATCGGCACGTGGATTCCTACTATTGAGCCACCAGGGAAGCTTATATACGAGTATATAGACACGCAAATACAGCTACTGTTTTTCAAATAAAATTGGTATTTTGTTGTATATGTCAGCGTTATGATGAATATTTTCTTATATCAATAAATATCTTTAAAATGTGATTTTTAGTGTCTATAAACTTCATACTAGGATAGATTATCATTAATTTGAACATTTATTTTACTACTTTAACCTTTTGTCTGCACCATTCTCCCTCATGATTGAGGACTTTGACACCCGATTTGCAGTTTTCCAATCAACCCTAAATCCAGGCAACACACCAGTGACTTCAGGATCCACACTGATGCTCTACTTAATATACACAAAGGCCTTTCATTCTTTGGATAGCGCAACACAAGTATTTTCCCATTCTAGCCATTTTAGCCACCCATGTCATAGTCACTCTGGACTTACCATCTCCTGGAACTGCTTAACCTCTGGTGTATTTAGCCCACACATCTTACTCTCTGACATCATCAGCTTGCCGTCTTTCCAGCTCTCACGTTATTGCTACATTTCATTGAGATCTTTGATCTCCTCGCCCATTTACTTTCTTTATTAACTTCTCCTAATTTTATTCCTTCCCCTTTTAGCCTGTTGCACCATTTGAAAGACCCATTTGGAAATATCCTGTCAACTTCTTTGTCCTTTTAGCTTTCTGTTGCGCCCATCTAGCTAAACTGCATCTAAGATTTGTCTGCCTAGTGACTCTCCTAGACTGATTCACGTTTCTGCAGACAGAAACTCGGGAGTGACAATTAATGTTCTTAAATGTGTGATCTCCAACCTCAACTGGTCCCTCACGTATCAGTTACTACAGCAGTTGTTGAAAGGATACTGAATAGTGAGACACACACCAATGCTGTCTGCTTCCCTGTTCAGCTCGCTCTCTGTTTTCTATAGTAATTTCTCTCTCTCTACCCCTCCTAAGACCTCGTATTCCTCCACCTTCTTCTGAATGACATTCCATCAAAATTGTTGTTAAAATGAGTAACCAAAAGGTAGCAACTCTTTTCCCTTTTTGCCAGGTACCTACAGCCTTGTTTTCTTCCATCATCTTTGCTTCCATTATTCAGTCTCATTGGAAAGGAGCCCATGGCTAACGTGAACACATCTATTTCCCAATTTATTCCCCTTCCACACACACCTTCTTGCTAGTTTCTTTGTCTCAAAAAAAGCAAACAAGCTTACAAATAAAAACTCCCTTGTTTCCTCATTCTTCTCTTGTTCCTGCTTTCCTTCCCTCCAAAGCCAGATTCTCTGATGGAAGTGTTTACATCCTCAGCCTTTCTTTCAGCTGAACAGCAATGCTAACAGTTGCCTCTTGCGCTCCATTGACATAGCTCTTATTTTGCTTGACTTGCTTGAATGTAGCCTTTGACAGGTTAATCAGTCCTCCCTTTGGAAATGCTCTTCTCCCTTGGCCCCCATATGGGCTGCTGATTCTGCCCCACGTCTTTGACTGCCACATCCTTTTACGGCCTCCATTCCCTGTTCCAATTTAGCAAATGTCAGGGTAACTTAACATTCCCTTCTCTTCCCTCATCTTTACCTACACCAAAGTGAGAGTGAAAGTGTTAATCGCTCAATCATGTTTGACTCTTTGCAACCCCATGGACTGTAGCCTGCCAGACTCCTTTGTTCATGGAATTCTCTAAATATCCGGGGAAATCTCCATCAACTCCCATGTGTTGAGTTAATTTCATTATTGTCCTGTCTTCAGTTCAGTTCAGTTCAGTCGCTCAGTCGTGTCTGACTCTTTGCTACCCCATGAATTGCAGCATGCCAGGTCTCCGTGTCCATCACCATCTCCCGGAGTTCACTCAAACTCACGTCCATCGAGTTGATGATGCCATCCAGCCATCTCATCCTCTGTCATCCCCTTCTCCTCCTGCCCCCAATCCCTCCCAGCATCAGGTCATGTCTTAGGTCTCCCCAATTCCCTATGCTTTGTGTTTTCAGCCCATATCAATGTTCTTTATATCTCCTGGTCTACTAGGCGTGACGACTTGGACGTTTTAAGAATCTTCAAACTAAATATGTCAAAAATGAAACTTACCTTCTGCCCCCTTCCAAGTTCCTGTGCCATTGAATGATTACACTGCTCACACACATTTATACATGTGACAGACTTGGCTGATATCCAGGATGACTTTGTTTCCCACATTCCCTGCTTAGAATTGATCATCATGTTGCTGTTTACATTTTAACTCCTTGATATCAGTCAAATGACTGATACTAAATGGCGGTGGTTACTTTCCATCCCAACTTCCTCTGTCTTTCTTCTGACCACCACCACCATTTCTTTCTTTCTTTGTTCTAATCTTCCAGATTAGTCTCTCTTCTTCCTGTCTTGCTTCATTCCATTCCATTCCACCCTAGCAAAATAATCTTAAATCTGATCAGATTACTTCCTCCTCTTAAAACCCCTTCTAGTTTATCCACTGACCCCAAATGAATCCAGAGTTGTTCATCATGTCATTCACAAGCTGCCTTGTGATCAGGCATCTCTTGAGCTTCCTACGTAATAATTGTTCTTTGCCATTTTGTCTTCTTTTGATATTTTATTTTTATTTTGCATTTCACTTTACTCCTGTGTGTTATGCTTTCAGTTTAGATATCATTTCTTCTAAGTTTTCCATGAAACTGTGGCCGCTAATACTTAACTATATGTATAGTGACTTCATGATTAAAACTCCCTGTTTATGACTCTGTGTTTTATACTCCCTCAAAGCAAAAATCCATTTCTTTTTTGATTAGCACAGTGCCCAAGTTAAAGCAGAGAATCAGAACTTTTGAATGAAGGAGTGAATGCTGTTGGGACCTAATTAGGCAGGCCTATTAATGAGAAATTCTCTGTTTCCATGGTTGCTTTTTCTTACTTCCATAAGATGGTAAGAATTAAAACTCTTTACTTCTCTAATCCCTTTGACTAAATCTTACTATCAATATCTAAAGATTCAATTTAAGTAGTCACACTTGGTCAGTCATTACCTTGTGTTAGAGGCACTTAATCTGTACCTCTATGGCACCTCATGCTTATTTGTTATAGTGCTTAAAACGATTTATAATCATTGGCTTTCCTGCCTGTATTTACTTCTTGACTTCAAATTATTCAAAGCAAGAGTATACTGTTCTTAACTGTGTCTCTAGGTGATTGACCCAGGAAATGAAGAGCTCTTAAAATTTTCAATATAAGAGTGTTGGGGACTGCCCTTAGCAATTCTTCATATAAGTAAAACAGAAGTTTTCCACATAATTATCAAACTCAAATGCCATTGGTAGATTTTAAGCAAAATTATCAGTTGATGGTAAATGAAAGGAATATTTTAAATACTGCTTTCCCTTACTGTTCAATAACTATTACAACTGACCATAGCTTTTCCCCCACTGATTTTTAAATGGTCTGTCTCAAATAAAACTTGAATAAGCATGGAAAGTAGCTATTATGGCCTGGTGTTTTCTTACCCTTTATCATTCATATGAGACTAGGGTTGAAAGCATCCTTGGGCATAGGATGAATTACATTTAGCCAGCATTTTGAATCTGAGCCATGCTCTTCAGCCATTAGAAAATTAAGCCTGTTCAGGTATTGCTGATTGTGTTGATTTTCTTAGGAGGTCAGAACCTACTTCAGGATAGAACTTAACTGCGTTTATAGAAGAACATGTTCAGAGTCTAGGGTAACAGAATTCTAAGCTTTTTTGGTTATATTCATATTTACATTGCCCATAACTTTAGAGTTGTGCATAATTGTTCTTATATTCCTGACAGTGCAGAAGAAAGAAAATTGCTTATAATTTCAGCACCCAAAATTAATGGATTAACAGTCTGATATCTTCAGTGTATTTATCTGTCCAAATGCACACACATATTTGCATGTTTTCTCTCTCCCTCATATTTTTATGTTATGTATAAAGGAAGATTATGCTAAATTTCTAAATGGTGTTTTGTAAATAGGCTTTTCTTTCTACATAACAATAACGATAAATGTCTACAACCCTTTTCTGTATGATACTTTATGCTTGAAGCAACTATTTGTGAATATTTTTGTTGCTTTTAGTGTCCTGCAGTGAACAAGGATCCTTGTACTTATGTTTTCTTGTACTTGTCCATTAACTCATAATATATTCCTAGAATGAAAATTCTGAGTCTTTTGACACATGTTGCGAAATTACCCTTAGGAAAGTGACACCAATTTACACCCCTGCCAACACTCTTATGACTTAGCTTGAGCAGGGTGTTAAAATTCTTTAAAATTTTTGCCAAGTTCATGCACACAAAGTAGGATCTCATTATAGTTTTAATTTGCATTTATTTAATTGGTAGTCAGTTTGAATATGCTTTCCTGTTTAGTTTATTCTGCTAGATTTGGTCAAAATCCCCTTAAAGGATCTAGATACCTGCAGAGCAGGTTTCATCTCTGCTTACATAAATTTAGTGTCCTCAAGGGATTTTTTAAGGTGGCTTCAAGAACCTCGGTTTTAACTATGAGCCGTCGGTACAGCTTCTCCACGAGGCCGTGTGTACCTGGCTGTATGTTCTCTATGGAGTAATGTGTTCTCAAGTATGGAAGTGGAGTGAGAATAATATGTGTGACAGGTGCCTTAGCAATCACTCTGAATTGTTGGTGCTCAGGTAGCAGTGAGCTCTAGGTGGGATCCTGACTTCATGCAACACCCAAGTTGCTTAGAAAATGAAAAAAAGTAACAACCTAATCCTGGTTCCTGCTTAGTCACCCAGACTTCTTAAAGCAGTGAACTAGATTGCTAATGATTGTTAGAGTCTGACCAGTTTTGCCCATTGAATATTTATTAGACCTACTTCATAAAAGCCAATGGCTAGGTTCTGTAACCTGTATTAATAATGTGTACTAATTAATGATCATTATTGTCAACAAAAGAGCAAAATATTTTCTAAATCTTTCTTTAATGGCTTTTAAAAAAATAAATATGAATCACTTTTATGAGTTATTGTTCAGTTTGCTTTTTAATTTAAATCTTTATTTCAATATATAGTACAGTAGTGGATTATTTTTAAAAATTTCCCCCAACAATACATTATTTTGATTTAAAAATAACTCAGTAGATAAGGAATTATTACTTCCAGAAGCACTACAAGTTGATATACTTTTGAATGTGCAAAATTTAAGATTTAGTGTACTTGAACAATATTTTTGTGATTTAGAGTTGCTCTGGGATTTATGTTTCAAAAATTTTCACCTGAGTGAATTAAAAATCATCCCTCACTATGGCATCTTGATATGTTTCAGTTTAAATCACTGTTTATTTTTGGAAAAAAGCATGATTTAGATGAAAGAAACACTTGTCTTTGATTGTTATAGATTATGTAAATCTTATAAATTAAATCTGTATATCAGTACTTAGAGGACATCATTTTTTTTTTCTTTATATATTTTGGCCACACATGTGGGATCTTACCTCCCTGACCAGGGATGGAACCCAAGCCCCCTGCATTAAAAGCATGAAGTCTTAACCTTTGGATCATCAGGGAAGTTCTAGAGGGCATAATTTAATGCTTCTACAGGAGAGAGAAAAGATTTTGTTTTAAATGAGGAAAAGAAAAATAATTACTAAAGATTAATTTCAAATAGGTTGGTTGCTTGGTTGTTTAATTGCTAAGTTGTGTCCAACTCTCTTGTGACCCCATGGACTGTAACTCAGCAGGCACCTCTGTCCATGGAATTTCCCAGGCAAAAATACTATTGTGGGTTGCTATTTGTTTCTCCAGGGGATCTTCCTGAGCCTGGAATTGAACCCTCATCTCCTGCATTGCGTGTGGATTTCTTACCAGTGAGATACCAGGGAAGCCCATAATTTTGAGTAGACATTATAGTGAAGGATTGAGGAGAATCAGACTATACCTTGACTCCTTCTGTGGTTTAATTTGTTAGGCTACCGTACAGAAATAATTTTTTTTAATTAGAAGTTTTAAAAACTTTACCTGGGTGAATGCTAAAAGTTTTAAAATTGTCCCAAATTTTAAATTAAATTTGGACATCTGAAGTACCATATTTGTATGTAGAAAATGTTCATTAAATTTTTTTCCTTTTGGCCATGCCACACGACATGTGGAGTCTTAACTCCCCCAGCAGGGATCAAACCTGCATTCCCTTCAGTGGAAGTGTGAAATTTTAACCACTGGACTGCCATTAAATTTCTGGTCCCTCCGTTAAAGTTCTTGAATGATTAACCTATAATCTTCAATATGAAAGGATAAAAACTGTAAGGCAGACAGGATTTTATTACCTAAAAACAAAGTATCTGTCCTGTTTACCCATCAGCTCTTCCCCTTTCTCTTTCTTGCTTCAGTAGTATTCTAAGCTCTTTGTTTTCCACTTACTCATTACCCGCTCTCTGCCCTCTGCCCTTGCCATTCTAATTGGTCACCTTCTTCTTGGTGTCTTCTTTCTGCAAAGTCTTTTTCCCTTTGACTTTACTAACATCTCACCTAGTTTTGTTTGTTTTTTTCCTTTTCTCTGATCGCTTCTCAGGCTTTGACATTTCCACGTTTCTGCTTTTCTGCTTGCTTGCCCCCTTAGTCTCCTTGGCTCTTTCTTAATTGATGCTGTAGCTTTTGGAATTTCTTATGCTTTTGCAGATTTAGTTGTGACTGTCAGGCCCTGGGGACTCAACCTTCTTATCTCTCTCTACACTCTTGGACTTACTGCTCTTGCCTTGGGTGTTCTTATTCTCACTTAGGATAGTGAGACCAGGCTTGCTGCCCCATCTATCACTCAGGACATTAAAAAGAATGGGTCTGAAAACATTCTCATATCCTGCTGAGTCCAAAACTCTAGGGTTTTGGAAAGTTCTTGAACAGGCTGCGAGAATCTTTTCTGGAAATCCTGTCTCTTTTGTTTGAAATCCTGGCCAACAGTGTTTGAAAGAAGAAAATCAGTACTTAGATCAAGACATAAATTAAAAAGACATCGATTCTAGAAAAAATAAAAAAACAAATATCTGCATCATTTTTTTGATAAATATATTGGTGGTGATAGATGTTGGCAAAGCTGTATCTTTTAAGTAAATCATATTCTCATTTGTCTCCCATAATAAAATTTAACATGTGGCTTATAAACTATTGTTTACTATAACTAGTAATGAAAAGAACCACTGTGTTGGGTCAGTAACATCTCTTTCCTTTTTTATCTCCTTTGCAGCTTTCACTGATGAAGTGTCATAGGAAAGCCTCCTCTCTTTCACTGAGTTAAAATAAATAAATAAATTAAAAAAAAGGGAAGCGGAAAAAAAAAGAATTGTCAAATTCACTGGAAATTTCTCCTAGCATTGCAACTGAACTTTTACACATTTGTAAATGATTACTCGATCAGAGTTTAATTTCTTTCTCTGGACTGTGAACTCTGCAAGGGCTTTTGGTGTTATGTTGTCTTGGGCCCAACAGAATGCCTGGTACACAGTAGGTGCTCAATGACTATTTCTCAGTTGAGTGCCTAATAAATGAATGAGTATAGAGATAAGGATAAGAAAACCTCTGAGAACAGAATATGTGAGATGTTTACTGATAGGTTTACTCACCAATATTCTAGCAGCCCCAGACACTAGGGAGATAAAGATGAATTCAGTGTGACCCCTTGCACTCTAAGTGTTCATGTTAATCTAAAGCTTCCCCTATTTATCCAGAGTTTCCTGAGAATCCTAGAACATCAGTGAATGTTGTGATTGAAATACTCTCAAATACTCTCAAATGAATTACCTTCTAGCATGTTGTTCTTATGCCCCTCTTATTCCTTAGCATCTTTTCACTTCTTATCACTTTGTCAAATGACCCTTTTGCTTATATGAAGTTGGAAATTATACCTAAGAGTTTAATGTGCAGCAGAATCTCAATGGAAATGAGATTCCCCCTGCCCCTCCCCTTCACAGCACCCTGAAGAACAGAAGAGAGGCCAAAGACCATTAGTCAATCAAAGAATAATCACTTGGTAAAGCGTGTCTGTCTGCAATGCTGAAGCCCTGGGTCCGATTCTGGGGTCGGGAAGATTCCCTGGAGAAGGAAATGGCAGCCCACTCCAGTACTCTTGCAGGAAAATCCTCTGGACAGAGGAGCGTGGTAGGCTATAGTCCATGGGGTCACAAAGAGTCGGACACGACTGAGCGACTTTACTTTTACTTTATCCTGATGAGATTTTTGCTTTGCCCTCTCTCTCTGAATGGAAGGAGAAACCATTGGAAGAAGTAAATGGAAAACAAAGAAACAAACAAAAGTCTGAAAAGAAGCTCTGGGGCCAGGGGTTCCTTGGAAAGGGTTCAGGGAAGGAAAAGGATTAGAAGACTGGGTGTTATGTAAGATGTGCTGGCCAACATAATCTGTAGCTTCTAACTGGTAAGTTAAAAATGTACCAAGTGAATCTATTCAAGACATGTCATCCCCCGCTGGGAAGACTTAGAACAGGATTTTACTTAGTTTCACAGGAAAAAAAATTCTTTGGAAAAATTTCCAACTTTGCTTCTTTGGAACTGTAGTGGAACGAGACTTTTCCACACATCCCTCTGCTCAGGAAATGAGGCCGCTGTGGTGTCATTGGATCTTGTGTGTCTGGTGCAAGAGTGTGATAACCTGTCCTATGCCCATGATAACATAGGTCCCTACAGACAGAGTCGTGTCTGTTTTACTCTCCCAGTGACTGTAATTCTTATCCTTCACATGGCGGGACACAGGTAGTGTTGAGTAAGTGTCTGATAAATGACTGACCAAGTGAATGAAAGATTGCGGAGGGCCTTCCATACTGGAACATGGGAAGAATTGCTGGGTTTCTTGAGTCTTTAAATTCCTCCCTTGCCAAGTTCAAAACCCAGAGAACATGGATCTTTCACAGAATTGGGATCTTTAGGAAAAAATCACAGTACCAGCAGTTACTTAAGACCTCTCCATTTACAGAGTGTTTGGGCATACATTTCCATGTAATCTCATTTTCAGAACTGCTTCAGTTTCCCAGTCATCTTGAGAGCATAGCACTGTGTAGAGGTAGTCAGATCAGCTAGGTTCAATAAGCCAGCATCACCTGCTTAGGATTCCTCCCAAAATGTTCCTGGAGAGACTGTTGTGAATCAGCCAACTTCTTATAGTGCCATCTCTGATATTCAATATGATGATAAAGCAAGTGGGCTGAATATCAGCCTTGAATGTCATAGGGATCATTTGAACATCTATTAAAACCAGATTCAGATTCAGTCGGTCTGAGATGGGCCAAGTTGCGGTCTTTCTAATAAGCTCCTAGGTGAGTTGATGCTGCTGGACTGTGAGCCATATTGCAAGTAGTAGCAAGTTGCTAGGACATTAGAAAGTCTTTTTTGATAGGATTATATCACCCTTTGTCCTATTAAAACACGGAAGGACAGACAGCATGACTCATGGAACCTGTCTTCACTGAAAATTAGTGAATTAAGCCAGACCAAATACATATCCGTTTCTAAAAGTCCAACTGTAGGCATTCTGGTGAGAAAAAGGAGGCTTTCAGATGGTAATATTGGTTTAAGCTCAATAAAATATTAGACTTAAATCTTCAGTAATCAACATTTGTCCTCTTCCCACTATCCCAGGGGCCAGATGTGCCAGAATCAACTCTAAAAGAACTGCACTAGTTTAGGGGTGAAAAGAGCTGGTGTTTTTAATCTATTGTCACTATGCTGAAAAAAGAACGTATCTTTTTATGATTTTTCTCTTTAAAATTCTTTGAGAGCATACAACTCTGCAGAGAAAACCAAATCACAGCTCACTATTGATTATTCTGTAGATATCTTCATTCACAGTTGGGAGACAAGATACTAAGTTTGCACACAAAAACTTCTTTCCTTAAGTAGCCTGTGGTTTGCAAACAAATTTTTGTTTTGCTTTTCTGTAATGCAGTGAAGTTGAAACTTAATTTGATCAACTACAAAGAGCTAAACATAATGTGATCCAAATGTACTAAACAATGCTTTAAGGCAAGTATTTAAATTAGTAAGAATTGGAATATCTATTTGATTTTAACTGCTTTCTTTTGATCTCTTTAGAGTTATTTTAGTCTCTTGACTATTGCTTATACTTAATAAGTGAAAATCATGTCAGGCATCATTTTTCAAAATTGTATTTTCCTCCTACAAATGCAGTATTATATTAATATGGTAATGTGGTCATGCTAATTCAGCTACTATTCCATAAACTTCCATGTCTTTTTTTTTTAATCTGGCAAAAGCTTTCTCTCAAGATGATCATTGTACTTAGTAATGTTCACTCTCATACTTGAAATAAGCACTAGATACTCCTCCAAGTAGTACTCCAGACCCATCTGCATTCTTATGACACTTTCTGATGGTACTGGAGTTTCTGAATTTCTGTATCTCTGAGACAATGGAAATTCCCCAGGTTATACTATGGATAATTTTTTGTATTAGAATTTATATTTAAATCTTATATTATTTGAATTCTAATTTTAGATGTGTTTAGATTTAATGACTGACATGAATTCAATCAATTAAGTCAATGAATTAAATCAATACAGATTTTAATTTTGGGAGTTCAGTTAACCTAACACAGATTAAAAGACCATAGCCTAAGTCATTGTTCCCTTTCTCACTCATTTTTTCTTAGAATGATAAAACAAAAGGTTTTATATAATTATCTTTAAAAAGGAGGAGACTGTTGTAGTAGTGGCCATAAGGCTGAGCATAAGTGGATGAATTTATGTTAAATGGCAGGATTTGGTGTTGATTGGATGTGTAGGGTAAGCTGTGTTGATTGCATATATGGGATGGGAATTTGGGGACTTCATTAAAACAAAGTTTCAGTTCAGTCCCTCAGTCATATCCGACTCTTTGCGACCCCATGGACTGCAACATAGTGAATTTGGTTTACTAAGTATAAAGCCTTTATTTCATTCTTCTGATGAAAAGAATATGCTTTTTACCTGAATTCTTTCTGTAAATATCAATTTGCTCTCTTTCCCATAATTTTATAATACATATGACATTCAAATTAAGTAATTAGATTTCCAGTTTGAGTAATCATATTTGAAGTAATTTTGGTTGACAAGATTGGCTCTTTTGAGATCTGGAAAATGTTTAAGTTGTTAAAGAGTTAAAGTTTGCTTGAGAAGACCATTTAAAGTAGGTATTGATTCATGATTCCAAAATAAATCGTTGACTCTTTTGTTTTGATGCTAACCACATCTAGGGAAGTGCTTGTCTTGCTCAAGGGGCTACAGAGAGGGTACACTTTGAGAAATTTGTTTTGGTTTTTGTTCAGCAACACAGTGATACACAGCATTTAGAACTTCTTCCTTTATTATTTAGAGACTTGGAATCTTTTATGTCATAATTTTATTTTTAAAAAAGTCAAGAATTTGACCTTGTTCCTCCAGCTCTGACTCATGAAAATAATGGGTGTAATTGTGGTGTTGTGACTGTTGTATCTTGTAAATATAAATGAATACTTTTTTCTTGTTTTGACAACTGACCTTTTAAATAAAACAGCCTCTGGTTTTCCTGCTTTTGCAGACTAATTTGCAGAATATATGATTTGAAACCTGAAAAAAGGTATTCATTTTCAATTGTACAGTTTACACAAGTGTTCTTAAATCTGGTCCTTTTAGAAATAAGAATCTTTAAACTTCTAATTAAATCTTACTTATTTCCCTAAGCAAGAATATTGTTTTTTTTAAAGGTAGATATTATACTACCCTTAATCATACAATTGCCATAATTAGACCTAGTCTTTGTGATCATAAATAACTTGACCTGTGATCAATGATAAAGCAGGAAAGTAAAATTTTAAGTAGATAAAACAATTTATACTTTATTGGTGGCCTCTAGAACAATACCAACTTAAAAATTCATACCTTTCTGTCAAGTGAAAGTATTCTGAAATGATAATTTTCAAGGCTTGTCAATGTTATATGATTTTCTAACACATTTTTTATTTTCTGCAAAGTATTTTAAATTCATTCTAAGTTAAAAAAAAAAAGAAAGCCTTAGTTCATCTCGAACTAAGAGTCTAGTAGATGACACTTTTGCTTTTGACTTCTCACTCTTCTCTCTATTTTAAAAACATATAAAATTTCAAATCCCACTGCTACAGCCCTTTGCCTCCACCCAATTCCTCTCTACTCTATTCAATGAAAATAGTGGGAGCTGGTTGTTTTATTAATGTATGTCTTTAATCCTCCTGTCTAAGTAATTGAGGATCCAGTAATGCTAACTGCAAAAACAAGGATTAGGTGAATCCATCTATTACGCAGAAGAGGAAACAATAAGGAAAAGATATGCCTTTTGTCCATGTCATTGTTCATGTGCTTCCTTTCTCTGTGCTAGGCACAACAGATATAGTAGTGACAGGACTTGACTGGAACCCTGACCTCATAGGGCAGACAGACAAATGGTCATATAAATAAACCCGATAATTACAGATGGTAGGAAGTTTTTCTTAAGCAAATTGAGGGGATGAGATAATCCCTGGGAAGTGCTATTTCTGATTAAGGAAATGGTTTCTTTTTTTTATTATCTACTCTATATAGAGTGTAGGATTATAGAGCATAGAGTAGAGGGTCTTTCCTGTAGCTCAAACGCTAAAGAATCTGCCTGCATTGCGGGAGACCCAGGTTCAATCCCTGGGCCAGGAAGGTCCTCTGGAGAAGGGAATGGCAGTCCACTCCGGATTCTTGCCTGGAGAATCCCATGGACAGAGGAGCCTGGCAGGCTACAGTCCATGGGATAGCGAAGAGTCAGACACGAATGAATGCCTAACAATACTCTATATAGAGACGAGGTATGATACTCGAACTGTCCAACCAGGTCAATTCATTTCTTAGGAGGTTTACTAGGGGTTTTGGTTTGGCCTTTGAAGGAGTCATGCTGTTATTACTGCCACTGTTTATTCATCAGGCCAGCAGTACTGACTGAGTGCCTGTTGTACTGAATTGGTCAAAAAGTGTTTCTTCCAGTTTTTCATATAGAAAACTCTGAACGAACTTTTTGGCCAGCCCAGTGGCAATCTACTCCAGTATTCTTGCCTGGAAAATCCCATGCATAGAGGGGTCTGGAGGGCTACAGTCCATGGGGTTGGAAAGAGTTGGACACGACTGAGTAACAAATAGAGAAATAAAGATATGTTAGGCCCTCTTCTGTTTGTGGAAAACAAAACTGAAATCCCTTGATCTCAGTGAACGTGCCGTTTGTTCTCTGCGACTCTGATAAAGCCCACCGTGCGAACAACTGTCTGGAGGTCTCTTTCTTCTCAGAAGAAAGCTTCAAGGGGAAGACGTACCAGGGAACTTGCTTTTTTGTTCATACCCTCCATTAGGCTTGGGAAAGTGAAGCAGAGATAAAATCGAGGTTAGATTTTGCACTTAGTCGTGCTTGTCTTGCCTCTTTCCTTTTACTGATAGTTCTTTCCCTAGAACCTTGCACACTGCTCTTCACAGGTGAGATGCTGGTGAATATTAATGACTGACAACCTGTGTGTTCAGACCACTGATCTAGTTGCATGTGTATTACTGACTTTTGAGAGCCTTTATCTGTGAGTCAGAAACTAGGGTTTGAACAATAGAGCCACCTTCAGCTAGTGGAATACTGTCTCATTAAGGAGAGACTCATCTGGAGACCTTGTGAAGTGTTGTTTTGAAGATTTTATGTCAAATACAGGAGGCCAGTAATAAATTTCTTGTTTTTACATTTGTTAATAATTTATATTTGCCTTGAGACTTTTTCATTGTTTTAAAATGTGCTGTTATTTATATTTAATCTTAAGAACTTGAACTTTCAAAATATTCTTAAAATGTAGAGACTGAGGTTCATTTTAAATTTACTTTTTAGGTAAGAAAAATGTCATTTTGGGGAGCTTGCTAGAAAAGAATAATGGACTGCATGTATTATTGATTCTATAAGTTTTTATTAGTATCGACTATGTGACAGGCACTTTGCTGGCGGCTGGGAATATGATGACAAGCATGGTGAATGTGCTTGATTTCATTATGCAATCAGGCAAAAAGTACTTAATGAAATATTTCCAGTACTCTTGTAGAAAGTGTGATGTGATAATTGTTCAGCAAGATCCCTGTTTTCAAGAAAACTGTAATGGGGCAGAGTTCATAAAATTTAATTTAGTGAAGAAATTTTATTAAAGTAAGATGAATGTCATATGATACTGACTACATATATGGTTATAACTCAAAAGAAAGGAGAAACTGCATTGCCTTGGGTGAGACACTGGGTTCGTAAATATAAATGTAATTCAGAAAAGTATCTAGAAAGATTCTTCATCTGAATTTTTGTGACCCCATGGACTGTCGCCTGCCAGGCTCCTCTGTCCATGGGGATTCTCCAGGCAAGAATACTGGAATGGATTGCCATGCCCTCCTCCAGGAGATCTTCCCAACCCAGGGATTAAACCCAGGTTTCCTGCATTGCAGGTGTATTCTTTACCATCTGAGCCACCAGGGAAGCCCATGAATACTGGAGTGGGCAGCCTATGCCTTCTACAGGGGAACTTCCCAACCCAAGAAAGAACTTAGGTCTTCTGCTTTGCAGGCAGATTCTTTACCAGCTGAGCTGGTAAACTCCAGGAAGATAACAGTGACATTAAAATTAGTAAACACTTATTGGGCACTTACATGCTCCAGACCGTTTTACAAACACACACACATGCGCACAATCTGTCATTTACTTGGAGCTGACATTTTCTGTTATTGAGCTTTAACTCTTTAAATAAATTATTGTTATTTAAGTACTAAAAACTTAATATTTTCTTCCTTTATCTTATCATCTGTTATATAAGAAATGTAATGAAAATGAGATCGTAGGAAAATACATGATTTAAATATAACAGAGCCTTGTAGGATATACTTATGTAGTTAACGTAATATAAGCGCGTTCAATTTAATAGCAGTAAAGAGAAAATGACTTCAAAAGCATGAACTTAAAAAAAAAAAAACTTTTGGTATTTATTTTAATATCATTGACTTTTCACAATTAGCCCCTAAATTGTTAATTATTTCAATTGCTGCTTGAACTTTTTTTGTTTCTCCTTGAAAGTTTGCAGTGCTAAGGAAATGAGGCATTTGTTGAATATACTTTTCAGTGTTTGTTCTTAAGGAGAACGCAGAAATCTCACAGATTCAGCATTTAACTGGTACAGTCTTCTGTGTCAGATGGTGAGAAACCTCAGAGCCCCTGTGGACCCAGAGAGGCCTGACAGCCACACTTCCTTACTCCAGAACTTCTTCCACAACATAGGACTTTTCTTGCTGGAGGAAATAGACCTAAGAAATGAATTATTCCCTCCCTTCTTTCAAGTTTTAGAAACCAAGCAGGTTGCTTATTGTAAAAAGCAGTTCTAAATACACAGATTTAGGTCTCATAATCTCTCTTTTTAGAAACCATTAAAAGATGGGAGTCAGCTAAAATCATAGTCATATTGGTGGACTTAATGAAGACAGAACTATAACTGTGGCAAGATAACACAGAGGGCTTGCGTGTGTGTGTGTGTGTGTGTGTGTGTGTGTGCGCTCAGTCGTGTCCAACTCTTTGTGACCCCAAGGACTGTCGCCCACCAGGCTCCTCTGTCCATGGGGTTCTCCAGGCAAGCATGCCAGAATGGTGTGCCGTTTCCTCTCCCAGGGGATCTTCCCGACCCAGGGACGGAACCTAGGTCTCCTGAATCTCCTGCACTGGCAGGAGGGTTCTTTACCACTGAGCCCCACGGGAAGCCCCCCCAGAGGACTAGACTTGGCTTAATTGCCAGTGGCAGTGGATCCCTTATCAAGTAACGTAAGGAAAAGCTTTTATTTGGCTTGCATTTCAGCACAGAAATTTTCTTCCCACTTAATACTGTGCTTGGTTATAGTTTCCTCAGATCTTATCTTGAAGTTGAAAGCCTGTGAACTGAACTGCCCAAGGTTATAACTTCTTTTCCATGGCCCTCCCAGTCACACATGCTGTTACCTTTGACATAATCTTTGGAATTCTGTGTTTTTCAGCATCAGTTGTCTATTTAGAGAATCTGACCTTGTCCATGGCATTGTCTTAATTCTTCCTGCATACACATTCCCCAGTTTGTTTGTTTTTTATTAGAAGTTTTACTACAGTTCTTACTTTTCTCTCCATATCTTACTCAGACCTATTAAAATACTAACATTTGAGAAAAATCTAGGTCTACCATATGAATTAGTTTTGAGTAAAATGAGAGTATTGAAATAAAGGAAGGAAGTTACAACATCCACTGGTACTCAGATTAAAAGTGTCACAAGTGCGATGTTCTCCAGCAGTGGGTATGTTAACTTTTAGGTACTTGGCCTGTTGGTTGGATGGATATTTCCAAGTACATTTACAGTGCTTGCTATGATGATATATGCTTGGAAGTGGGCATGGTGAACATACTTAAGTTTTCCAGCCCCTGACTCAATGAAAGGAATGTAGTTCTGTGAGAAATAAGAGTACATTAGCAATAAATAACAATTTTGCTGTGTGTTTGTTGATGTCCATGGGTTAACGCCTTAATATCTCACAACTTAAGCTTTTCTTACATAAAAGGTTCTGTGGGTGTTACTTGCTCAATTGTATCCAACTTGTTGCCACCCATGGACTCTAGCCTGGCAGGCGGTTCATGGAATTCTCCAGGCAAGAATACTGGAATGGGTTGTCATTCCCATTAGATACTTAAGGGTCTTCCTAGGTACTTCCCTAGTGGTTCAGAGGGTAAAGAATCTGCCTGTGATGAAGGAGACCTGGCTTTGATCCTTGGGTCGGAAGATCCCCTGGAGCAGGAAATGGAAACCCACTCCAGTATTCTTGGATGGTGGAGCCTGGCAGGCTACAGTCCGTGGGGTCTCAAAGAGTCGGACACAACTGAGCTACTTCACTTTGCAACAACGTTTTTTTTGGATCTTCCAGGCCTGTCAGTTTTGTATGTCTGAACATTCATTCTTTGAACATTAATCTTCCATATTTAGATGTGAATTACAGGGGAAGGTACCTGCTGCATAAAGCAAAATTTAAGATCTAATTGGTAATATACTGAAATGATTGATTTTACGATTGTTTTTGAGCTGAATTTAACATTGTGTTTGTCTTGCCCTTGCTTAAATCTTTTCCTGTGTTAGAAGCCATCTTGTGTGCATTCAGTACAGAATCTGGTGCCATTCAACCTCAGCTGGAGAGTCTGGCTCACTTGTAACCTCTGAGACTTGAGGTGCCACACAGTCTTTTGGATAGCCTGATAATTCTCCTTGATGTATTAAATCCTGATCACCATGTACCCCTCAGAAAGACCATATAACTGTCTTCTTTCAAGTCATCATCAGAAAATATTGCTTACTTTTCTACCATCTTTGAAAAACTACCCCAACCAATGTGTAATTACCTGGGCAAGCACATGGTGATTTATTTTATGAGTCTTTACTCCCTAAATGCTCACCTCTAAAGACTTGTAGTAGTAGTATCAGTATTTCTGAAAATTATTCCTTCAAATCTGTCCTTCCCCAGGATGGTAGCATCTAGCCAAAAGTGGATGGTGAGTACTTGAAATGTAGCTGAATTGAGATGGACAGTGATGAGGTACAGTGGTACCTCATTGTAGTTTTGATTTGCATCTTTCTAGTAATGATGTTGAGCATCTTTTTGTGTGCTTGCTGGCCATGTATATGTCTTCTTTGGATAAATGTCTGTTAAGGTCTTCTGTCCATTTTTCAGTGGGTTGTTTGGTTTTGTTGTTGTTGTTGAGTTGTATGAGCTGTTTGTATATTTTGGAGATTAAGCCCTTGTCTGGCTATCATCTTCTTACCTTTTCAATGTGACGATTTAAAACTGCACACATGGCTTTCAGTGTATTTCTTTTATTAGACAGTGTGCTTTAAAATAGGAATGCATAAAGAATGTTTCAAAATGGTTTTGGAAGGCTGGATTTGTTAATCTATTTGCAGAGATGCAAGATCACTCTAGAGCAGTGTAAATTTTAAATTTAGAACTACTTCGTGATCAATAATAAAGCAAGTGAGGGTTTTAATGTTGTGTGTGGGATGGGCATGACATTTACAGATGGACAAACTGCAAGCTGCCAGAGCTTTGTTTTCCATCTTTATTATCTTGTTAATATAAATTGAGACTAATATACACAAAGAAAAATGTTTTGGTGGAAATTTTTTGTTTTAAAATTTTAAAATGTTTCATTTTAAAATTGTAATTATTGACCTGACTAGTTCTATAGTCAGTACTAGTCAGAGATTTACTTTGGGTTTGTGTTATGCTTTTATGTTTCCAGACACTAAAGTAAATCAAGGGGTTTTCTTCACGTAAGTATTGTGTGTCTCACTTGATTATAGGAGAACAACCACAGTAGCTCATTAACTTGCTTCTTTTTTAATTGCCACTTCCTAATGTGTCACACAAGTTAGGAAAGAAAAATACTAATTTGATAAAGATGTCTGACTTGTTTTTAGTTAACTGGGCTCATTTTCTTTTTTAAAATCAGAAGTCTGCAGTATAGCATATACAAATTAGAAACATAATTACTTGTATGAAATAAATTATTGAAAATGAAGTTTTTAAAGCACATACTTTTATTACTTTCAAAAATAGTTCACTGATTCCAGCAATTGCATTATCTCAGAGAGCATGGCTCAGGAGAATATATGACTTTAGAAGTAAAAGATGAAAAGAACATTGATGATGCCTTTTGATCAGATATCTAGGGACTATTTTCTGTAGTGTCTGCTTAATTATGAAGGGAAGAGGAGAGTCAGGTTGCTGACAAAAATAGATGAAATAAGAAATGATGACTTAGGTGTATTATTCACATCACCAAGGTCTAATTGAAAAGCTAAATGTAATAACCACGAGTCCTTATAGCTACAATGTGAATATTGTAAAGGAGGTAACATAAGATGCAAATAATATGGAGATAATNACTGATCTCCAGTAGCATATTGGGCACCTACTGCCCTGGGGAGTTTCTCTTTTGGTATCCTATCATTTTGCCTTTTCATACTGTTCATGAGAGTGTTTCTAGGAACAGATTTTATGATCTCCATCCTTGCATCTCCTCATATCTAGAGAAGCACTGAATCCCTTCATGGTGACTTCAGGTCCTCATGACTAACAAAAACCTTTTGTAAAATGAGTTCTCCAGGTACTGAACTCCCCCTTCCCCAGAACCGTATGTATTGGCCTCCCCCTGCAACTTTGCAGCATCTCTCAGAGCTATCTGCAATGCTGCCTCCTGGGCTGTAGTCCTCATTCTGCCCCTGATAAAACTTAACTCGCAACTCTCAAGCTGTGTATCTTTCTTAGTCGACAACTGGAAGTGGTCAAACAGGAGATGGCAAGAGTGAACATCGATATTTTAGGAATCAATGAACTAAAATGGTCCAGAATGGGCGAATTTAATTCAGAAGATGATTATATCTACGACTGTGGGCAAGAGTCCTTTAGACGAAATTGAGTAGCTGTAATAGTCAACAAAAGAGTCTGAAATGTCACATTGCCTGCCTCCTGAGAAACATACATGCAGGTCAAGAAGCAACAGTTATAACTAGACATAGAAAAATGGACTGGTTCCAAATTGGGAAAGGAGTACGGCAAGGCTGTATATTGTCACCCTGCTTATTTAACTTCTATGCAGAGTACATCATGAGAAATGCCAGGCCAGATGATGCATTAGCTGGAATCAGGATTGCCAGGAGAAATGTCAATAACCACAGATATGCAGATGACACCACCCTTATGGCAGAAAGCAAACAGGAACTGAAGAACCTGTTCAAGAACATGAAAAAGGAGAGTGAAAAAGCTGGCTTAAAACTCAACATTCAAAAAATGAAGATCATGGCTTCTGGTCCCATTACTTTATGGCAAATAGATGGGGAAACAATGGAAACAGTGAGAGACTTTATTTTTTTGGGCTCCAAAATCACTGCAGATGGTGATTGCAGCCTGAAATTAAAAGATGCTTGCTCCTTGGAATGAAAGCTATGACCAACCTAGACAGTATATTATAAAGTAAAGACATTACTTTGCCGACAAAGTTCCATCCAGTCAAAGCTATGGTTTTTCCAGTAGTCATGTATGGATGTGAGAGTTGGACCATAAAGAGAGCTGAGTGCTGAAGAATTGCTGCTTTTGAACTGTGTGTGGTGTTGAAGAAGACTCTTGAGAGTCCCTTGGACTGCAAGGAGGTCCAACCAGTCAATCCTGAAGGAAATCAGTCTTGAATACTCATTGGAAGGACTGACGCTGAAGCTGAAGCTCCAATACTTTGGCCACCTGATGCAAAGAACTGACTCATTTGAAAAGACCCTGATGGTGGGAAAGATTGAAGGCAGAAGAAGATGATAGAGGATGAGATGGTTGGATGGCATCACTGACTGGATGTACATGAATTTGAGGAACCTCCAGAAGTTGGTGATGGAAAGGGAAGCCTGGTATGCTGCAGTCCAGGGGGTTGCAAAGAGTTGGACACGACTGAGCAGCTGAACTGAACTGAACTCAGGAGGGGCTGGCTCCATGAGAACTCATTCCCAAGGAACCAGTTCAGAGTAGAGTCCAACCACACCTCCTCTCTGCAAATGGGTGAAGAAGTGAAGTGAAGTCGCTCAGTCGTGTTCGACTCTTTGCAACCCTGTGGACTGTAGCCTACCAGGCTCCTCCACCCATGGGATTCTCCAGGCAAGAATGCTGGAGTGGGTTGCCATTTCCTTCTCCAGGGGATCTTCCCGACCCAGGGGTTGAACCTGGGTCTCCCATTTTGGAAGCAGATGCTTTAACCTCTGAGCTACCAGGGAAGATGCAAATGGGTACCCCACCCAAATTGGCTTGTCCTGTAAAGGAACAGCCCAGATTGAGGAGAAAAAAGGCTCCTGGTGTGCACACCAGAGTGACTTACCCTCCAGAATCAAGCCCACAGGCTCTTAACACAGAAGGACCCAAAACAAACAAACCGGCTGAACTGGCTATGGATTGGGTAGACTTACCTTACAGAGTGTGACTCTAGAAGTTTGTCTGTTCCTTGTCTCGACTGCCAAGCACTGTGGGCAGCAGGTGCCGCTTCAGGTAATCTTTAAGGAAAGAGCCTCAGGACAACAGATGGTCCCAGCAGCTTCTAGGGTCTCGCCCCAGTATTCCCTGATTGGGGCTGGCTAGCCACAAGCAGCAAGGCTTCTGGCAAGCGACGCCACGTTTTTACCGAGTCCAAGCTCGCTCCAATCGCCACACTACAGGCCAACGAATTCATTGAGAGATGAGGTGTTGAGGCAAGGAAGAGACTTTAATGGGGGCCAGCAGACGGAGAGGAAGCAAGCTAGTGCCTCAAAATAACCATCCCGTCAGGGCCTGCTTGGCAGGTCCCTTTATGGATCAGAGATGGCGGGGAGGTGAGATAGTGAAGAGAAGAGGCTGTGCAGCCTTGCAAGTGTGCCCTAGAATGGCAAGCTCAGGCAGGGCAGTGTGTTAGTTTCACTTCCTGTCGTCCTTCACAGGTGGGTGGCGCAGGCTGGCACGGGCTGCAGGCCATTTTGTACGTTTCCAGTAACAAAAAGGCTTAAAGTCACAGAAGCAGTTCCAGTGTACGTTCACAATTAAGCCTTCTGAGTTACACGTCCAAGAGCAAAGACACACAACCAGAAAAATCTCCAACGAGAGGTTAAAGCTGAAACAAGGTGTGGTACGTATACACAGTAGACTATTTCTCACCCATTAAAAACAGCTAGTGGGAAAAAAAAAAAAAGGCTAGTGAAATTAGGGAATTAAGACAATGTTAGCCACAGGGACAGACCTTGAAGGATCACAGGCAAAGGGAAGTCAGTCAGGCAGAGGAAGACTATGGTATAGGAGGTACCTTCCCAGCAGAATGAAAATAGACATACAAGGCAAAACATTTACAATCCAGAGAATTCAAAGACAAACAAAGGATTCCAGAAAAAAAAAAATGTGAATGGCCTTGAATGAATTAGGAAGTTCTTACCCTCACAGACAAGAACTGTAATCTGTAATAGATAACCCACAAGGAATATTCTTTTCTCTCCTCCACCCTTCCTTCCCTGCACAGATACACGGAAATCTGTAACTCTAAGGGAGAATCCACAATAATTACCTCCTAAGTTTTTCCTATGTATGCACAGAAAAGTATAACTGAGACAGATAATTCAGAAGGACCTGGTGTTCAGCACTCTTCTCATCCTTCTATGGCAGAAAAAGAGATACCCCACCCTATGAATACGTGTGCCTGAGTCAGGAGGCTGTACACTGACAACCACACGACGGCAAATCGGGTGTCCTGAACCGCCGCATCGATAGGATGGGAAGAGAAGGAGAGAAGAGCGGTGCCTGCTCTCCCATCTCCGCCCTCCCTGACTTGGGATGCTATCACGTCCCTGAAGCCTGGACAGGCTTGGGTCCCACTGCTGAACTGGGGGTGGTTGACACAGCCTGGCAGGGTGCCCTCAGTTGACCCTTTTAAAGGTCTGCTGCTGCTGTTGCTAAGTCACTTCAGTCGTGTCCGACTCTGTGAGACCCCATAGACGGCAGCCCACCAGGCTCCCCATCCCTGGGATTCTCCAGGCAAGAACACTGGAGTGGGTTGCCATTTCCTTCTCCAATGCATGAAAGTGGAAAGTGAAAGTGAAGTCGCTCAGTCGTATCCGACCCTCAGCGACTCCATGGACTGCAGCCTTCCAGGCTCCTCTGTCCATGCGATTCTCCAGACAAGAGTACTGAAGTGGGGTGCCATTGCCTTCTCCGTTTAAAGGTCTACTGTCTCCTAGGTTCTGGCTGGGACCAGAGTCTCGTGTGGCATCAAGGTCTCAAGGGATTTGAAGGCAGGGTTCAGCTAGCCTCTACCTCTCCTGGTGCTGGGAGTCCAAGCTCAAGCCTCGTTCATGGGAGTGCAGCCTCCTAGCACTAGCTCCTAAGCACCCTCAGCGGAGTACTGTGGTCCTGGAAAGATTAGCCAGGACGGGCTGTTTATGTGATGCGTTAGGGGGAAAGATTACCGAGACTTAAGCCCTTCAGGTTAGCCCAGGCGCACTCCTTCCTATTTCACTGCCCAAGAAGCAAACTTTCCCCAAGGTTTTGGTTACCCCAGGAACCAAAGATACACCTGAATAATGCTGCCGCCTTGTGGACATTTTCTGTACTACAACATTGTCTCTGGTGTTCTCTGGCAACTCAAATCCCAAAGGCTGGATTTCTGTTAATGACAGAAATTAACAACACCCGCCTCAGGAAATGTCTTGGGGCGGGTAATGAAGAAATAAGTTCCAAACACAGCTGACTTTCAGTCACCCAATTGTCAAAGGCAAATTCTCCTGACAACCTTTTAGGGGGGAAAAAAAAAAAAGGCAAAAGCAAGCCTCCATAACAGGACAAGATACTAAGGATCCCTAATTGCTGGAGGAGTGCAGTTCAAAAGGACAAAGGAAAATCAAATCCCACCAGTCACAGTGGTCATCATCACCAGTCTACAACCGAGAAATGTGGGAGGGAGCCTGGAGGAAAAAGAATCCCCCTAAACTGTCTCCGGGAATATACTCTAGCAACAGTCAGCGTGTTGGACATTTTCTGAATGCCTGAAAAAAAAAAAACTCAGAGAGATTAAAACTGGCATTTGACATTCCACACCTTGGCCCATATTCTGAGAAAACCATTGATCAAAAGGCAGGGACACCTCAACAAAGCTTCAGCACTGCTTCCGATAGCCGAGACACACTGCCAGCAAAATCTCCAAGGGATTAAAGCTGAAATAAGGTGTGGTACATACATACAGTAGACTATTTCTCACTCATTAAAAAACCATCACTGAAATGAGGTAATTATGACAGTAGTAGCCACGGAATGGTCCTTGAAGGATCAAACACCAAGGGAAGTCCGTCAGGCAGAGGAAGACCACGGTATACGAGGCACCTTCCAGGCAAAATAAAAGTAGCCACACCAGGCAACACACTTAGAACCAAAAAGAGACTGAGAGTCAAACGAAGCGTTCCAGAGGGACGTAAGTGATGGCGCAGGAATGAAGTAGGATGTCTGTGCTACATAGACAATAAATTTGTATTGTAACATAATCTGCAGAGATTATTCCCTTCCTTCCTTTCTGCCTTCCATGTATATAGACAGCATTCTGTATCTCTCAAGACAGAAATCTGTATCTCTAAGAGATAATCCACAAAAATGATCTCCTAACTTCCTTCTTTATATAACACAGAAAAGTGTATCTGAGGTATATTATTCACAAGGACCCGATGCTTGGCACTCTTCTCGACCTTCTACAGTGAAAAGTCCAAAATGCAATAGAGATACACCGCGGATATGCTACACCTGAATCGGGCGGCTGTGCGCTGAGGACAAGCACAGCAAGGCAAACCGGCCGCACTCCACCATCGCGTCGGCGGGATGTTAAAGAAAAGGAAGAGAAGCGATGCCTGCTCTGTTCCCTCCGAGCGCCCTGACTTGGGGAGCATGTGTGGACTTGGGTCTCCAGGCCAGACTGCTGCCTGGCAGGCTGTTCGTTGAGCTCCTTTTAAGCCTTTACAGTCCGCCGTGCTCTGTTGGGACCAGAGACCCGAGGGGGATCAAGTCCTCGCAGCCCTCGGGGGCAAGAGTCACCTAACCTCCACGGCTGCTGGTGCTGCGGTTTCCAGCTCAAGCCTCCTTCCTGAGAGCGCAGACTCCTGGGCGCTGAAGCCCAGTCAGCACGGTGCTGCCGTTGCGGTTCGTCTGGAAGCCTTGTGTGTGTATGTGTGGGTGTGTGCGTGTGGGTGTGATACTTTAGGGGGAATAAGTAGTCAGACACAAGTCCTTAAATGTTCGCTCAGGTCGATTCCACTCTTAATTCGCAACCCTGGAAGCTGACTTTCGCTAATGCGCTGTTTGCCCCAGGAACCAGAGGTGGTCATCAAAAACGTGCTGCCACCTTGTGGACATTTTCTGTAACTACAACTTGACCAAAGGCGTTTACAGGCGCCTCGCACAGACTCGGACACGACTTAGCAGCAGCAGCTGCAGCCAGCTCACAACGGGGCGGGATGTGCTGTCAATGACAGCTCGCCTCAGGAAGGTCCTGGGGTAAATATTAGAGAAATAAATCAGATACAACTTGCAAGATGCCAATCGAAACGTAAATTTTCCACACAAGCCTAAAAGAAAAAAATACCCTAACCCCCACAATTATTGCAGAAGGAATGCTAATCAAAATGACAAGAAATGAAATCTTACCAGTCAGAATGGCCATTCTCACAAGTCTACGAATGGTATATCTGGGAGAGAGCGGGGAGGAATGGGGAACCCCCTACATGGTCAGCGGAAGGAACACTGGCAACTGACTAGAACTGACAGCCTCTGTGCGGCAGAAAAAAAAAAAAATCAACAGAGCTAACCCTAGGATCTGCCATCCCCACATCTCGGCCTACATCCTGAGAAAACCGCTATCCAAAAAGTCACACGCACCCCAACATTCACAAGAGCCAAGACACAGACCCGGCAAAACGTCCACTGAGAGATCAAAGCTTAGGAAGACCTGGTACTTACAGACAATGGACTGTCATTCAGCAATGAAAAACTGGCCCTGAAATTATGAAATTAATCCCCTTGTAGCCATAGAAATGGACGCTGGAGGATCACATACTAAGCGAAATCAGCCAGACAGAGGAAGACAAGAGCATATGATGTCCCTTCTAGGCAAAATTTAAAAAGAGATACAAAGGAACTAAATTACAACACAAAAAATGAGAATTAAAACACAAGAATTTAAAAAAAAGGAGAGGCCAAGGAATTAATTAGGAGGTTGGGAATAACACACACAGAAACTTGTGTCTCTACGAGATACTCCGCAAGGACCTGATGATAAGCACAGGGAACTATGCTGACCTTCTGCAAAAACCTCTACGGCAAAAGAAAACAAATAGAACAGATCCGCTGTATGTATGTGTCATCAACAAATCAGGCAGCTGTACACTGACGCCAAACAGCCGCAAAATCAATATACTCTGACACAGTAGGCATGAAATTAAAGGAAATAAAGTATTGCCTTGTTTATCCCCTCCAACCTTCCTGACTTGCACTGCTGTGCCATCCCTGGGCCTGAGCAGGCTTGGGTCCCATCGCTGGCTTGGGGTGGTGTCGAGACAGCGAACGCTTAATTGAAATCCCTCTTAAACCTCTTCTCTCCGGTTTCCCTGATTAAGACCAGAGGCCTAGTGCTCCCAAAGGATGGGGACCCGGCCCTCTCTCTTCCAGGACCTTGGACATGTTCCCTAGCCCCCAGGACCTCTGGTGCTGGGGTCCCCAACTCAAGCTTCCTTCTTGGGAGTGCAGCCTCCTAGGCCCCTCAGCAGAATGCCGTGGCCCCGGTTGGAATGAGTCTGGAGGGGAGAGGTGAAGCTTCAGGGGGAAGTGAGACACAATCCCCTAAATTGTTGCTCAGGCGCCTTCCACTCCAGTTCACAGCCCAGGAAGCCGAGGTGCCCTGAGGCTCTGGTTGCCCAAGGAACCAGAGGCGGTCAGGGGAAAGTGCCCCCACCTTGTGGACACTTGCTGTAACTACAACTGCACTTCCAGTGTTTGCTCAGGTCAGTTCAGTTCCGTTCAGTCGCGCAGTCGTGTCCGACTCTTTGCGACCCCATGAATCGCAGCACACCAGGCCTCCCTGTCCATCACCAGCTCCCGAAGTTCACTCAGACTCACGTCCATTGAGTCTATGATGCCATCCAGCCATCTCATCCTCGGTCGTCCCCTTCTCCTCCTGCCCCCAATCCCTCCCAGCATCAGAGTCTTTTCCAATGAGTCAACTCCGCATAAGGTGGCCAAAGTACTGGAGCTTCAGTTTTAGTATCATTCCTTCCAAAGAAATCCCAGGGTTGATCTCCCTCAGAATGGACTGGTTGGATCTCCTTGCAGTCCAAGGGACTCTCAAGAGTCTTCTCCAACACCACACTTCAAAAGCATCACTTCTTCGGTGCTCAGCCTTCTTCACAGTCCAACTCTCACATCCATACATGACCACAGGAAAAACCATAGCCTTGACTAGACGGACCTTAGTCGGCAAAGTAATGTCTCTGCTTTTGAATATACTACCTAGGTTGCTCATAACTTTTCTTCCAAGAGTAAGCGCCTTTTAATTTCATGGCTACAGTCACCATCTGCAGTGATTTTGGAGCCCCCCAAAACAAAGTCTGACACTGTTTCTACTGTTTCCCCATCTATTTCCCATGAAGTGATGGGGCCAGATGCCATGATCTTCGTTTTCTGAATGTTGAGCTTTAAGCCAACTTTTTCACTCTCCTCTCTCACTTTCAACAAGAGGCTTTTTAGCTCCTCTTCACTTTCTGCCATAAGGGTGGTGTCATCTGCATATCTGAGGTTATTGATATTTCTCCCAGCAATCTTGATTCCAGCATGTGTTTCTTCCAGTCCAGCGTTTCTCATGATGTACTCTGCATAGAAGTTAAATAAGCAGGGTGACAATATACAGCCTTGACGTACTCCTTTTCCTATTTGGAACCAGTCTGTTGTTCCATGTCCAGTTCTAACTGTTGCTTCCTGACCTGCTGACACCTCTATTTCTCAAGCGTTGGGGTCTGATAATGACAGCTGTCCTCAGGACATGTCCTGGGGCAGGAATTGCAGAAATAAATTCCAAACGCAACTAGCTCTCAGGAAGCCAACTGCCACAGGTAAATTTTCCTCACACCGTTCTGGGAAAAAACAAAGACCCAAACCTCCACCACAGAACAAGAAGCTCAGCATCCCTAATTACTGCAGGAATATCAATCAAAATGAAAACAAGAAATCAAGTCCCATCAATCCATCAGAGCATCCTCAGGAGGCTACAAACACAAAAGGCAGGAGAGCCCCAGGAAAGGGACCGGTCCTACACAGTAGTTGGGAAGGCACACCGACAACACCCAGTAGAGTGGGCAGTCTTTGAATGCCTGAAAATACACTGTCAAGAGAGGTGAGTCTAGGATCTGACCTTCCGAGGTCCCGAGAAATCCATCATTCAAAAAGGCACATGCATCCCAGCTAGCGCTGCAGCACTCACAAAATCTTCACTGGCAGATTAAACTTAAACGAGACGGGCTACACATATATGATGGACTATTAGCCACAAAAACCAAAACTGAGTAAAGAATTATGCCACTGGTAGCCACAGGGATAGATCTAGAAGGATCATACCCTAAAGGAATTCAGCCACACAAAGGAAGGCAATATAACAAAGGATGTCCCTTCTAGGCAAAACAGAAAAAAGTGAAACAAAAGAAAGAATTTACAACCTGAAGACAGATTGAGAATTCAAATTCAAACCAAGAAAGGGTTCGGGGGAAAAAAGTGAAGGGCCTGGGATGAGTTAGGAGGTTGGGACTAACATAGACAGAGAAATCTATATCTGTAATAATAATCCACTAGGATTATCAGCTTCCTTCCTTCCTCCTTCCACATACACACAGAAATCTCTCTCTCTCTCTCCCCTAAAAGCAGAAATGTGCATCTCTGAGACACTCCACATTGGCTATTTTCTTCCTTCCTTCCTTGTATACACAGAACACTGTATGTGAGATAGATAACCACAAGGACCAGATGCTCAGCACATTGCTTGACCTTCTGCAATAAACTCTATGGCAAAAGAACCCTCCCCAAAAAAGACTAGATATACTCCATGGATACGTCATGCCTGAATCAGCCAGCTCTACGTGACAAGCCCAGGGCAGCAGATTGATGGTATTCCTATACAGCATAGGCATGAAGTCAAAGGAAAGGGGAGAAAATCAATGCCAGTTCTGGTCCTTCCGACCTCCCTCATTTGGGCCTCTGTGGCATCCCAGGAGCCTGAGTAGGCTGGAGCCCCAAGGCTGGACTGGGGTGGGGTCCAGACAGCCTAGCACGGTGCCCTTCATTGAGCCCCTTTTTAGTTATTATTATTATTTATTTCTGAGCCTCTTTGAAAATCACAACGGTCTGCTTGTCTCGGGTGGGACCAGAGTTCCGAGTGGGATCAAAGCCTGGAGGGTCGTGGAGGCAATAGTCACCTAGCCTGCGCATCTCCTGGGGCTACGGTTGCCAGCTCAAGCCTCCTTCCTGAGAGTGCAGCCTCCTAGCACCCACAGACCCTCTGCTGGGTGCTGTGGTCCCTGTTGGGATTAGTCTGGGGTCAGGTGTGTGAAGCTTTAGGGGTAAGAAGCAGTGAGACACAAGGCTGCAGGCATTTTGCCATGGCACATTCCACTCCAATCCTCAGCCCAGGAAGCCCACTAGAGGCAGGTCAGGTGGTCTGGTATTCCCATCTCTTTCAGAATTTTCCATAGTTTATTGTGATCCACACAGTCAAAGGCTTTGGCATAGTCAATAAAGCAGAAATAGATGTTTTTCTGGAACTCTCTTGCTTTTTCCATGATCCAGCGGATGTTGGCAATTTGATCTCTGGTTCCTCTGCCTTTTCTAAAACCAGCTTGAACATCAGGGAGTTCACGGTTCACGTATTGCTGAAGTCTGGCTTGGAGAATTTTGAGCATTACTTTACTAGCATGTGAGATGAGTACAATTGTGTGGTAGTTTGAGAATTCTTTGACATTGCCTTTCTTTGGGATTGGAAAGAAACATCTACTTCTTATTTATTGATGATGACAAAGCTTTTGACTGTGTGGATCACAATAAACTGTGGAAAATTCTGAAAGAGATAAGAATGCCAGATCACCTGACCTACACTCTGAGAAATCTGTGTGCAGGTCAAGAAGCAACAGTTAGAACAACAGACTGGTTCCTAATAAGAAAAGAAGTAAGTCAAGGTGGTATATTGTCACCCTACTTATTTAAGCTATATGCAGAGCACATCATGAGAAACGCTGGGCTGGATGAAGCACAACTCAGAATCAAGATTGCCGGGAGAAATATCAATAACCTCAGATATGCAGATGACACCGTATGGCAGAAAGCAAAGAAGAACTAAAGAACCTCTCCTTGAAAGTGAAAGAGGAGAGTGAAAAAGTTGGCTTAAAACTCAACATTCAGAAAACTAAGATCATGGCATCTGGTCCTATCACTTCATGGAAAATAGATGGGATACAATGGAAGCAGTGAGAGACTATTTTGGGGGGCTCCAAAATCACTGCAGATGGTGATTGCAGCCATGAAATTAAAAGACGTTTGCCCCTTGGAAGAAAAGTTATGACCAACTTAGACAGCATATTAAAAAACAGAGACATTACTTTGCCAACATAGGTCCATCTAGTCAAGGTATGGTTTTTCCAGTAGTCATATATGGATGTGAGAGTTGGACTATAAAGAAAGCTGAGTGCCAAAGAATTTATGCTTTTGAACTGTGGTGCTGGAGAAGACTCTTGAGAGTCTCTTGGACTGCAAGGAGATCAAATCAGACTATCCTAAAGGATATTAGTCCTGAATATTCATTGGAAGAACTGATGCTGAGGCTGAAGCTCCAATACTTTGGCCACCTGATGCGAAGAACTGACTCACTGGAAAAGACCCTGATGCTGGGAAAGATTAAAGGCAGGAGGAGAATGAATGATAGAAGATGAGATGGTTGGATGGGATCACCAACTCAACGGACATGAATCTGAGCAAACCCTGGGTATTGGTGATGGACAGGGAGGCCTGGCATGCTGCAGTCCATGAGGTGCAAAGAGTCAGACACAATTGAGCGACTTAACTGACTGACTGACTGCCTATAAATTAAACAGCAGGGTTTCAATATACAGCCTTAAGGTACTCCTTTCACAAGTTGGAACCAGTCTGTTGTTCCATGTCCAGTTATAACTGTTGCTTCTTGACTTGCATATGGATTTCTCAGGAGGCAGGTAAGGTTGTCTGGAAGTCCCATCTCTTTAAGAATTTTCCACAGTTTGTTGTGATTCACACAGTCAAAGGGTTTGGCATAGTCAATAAAGTATAAGTAGATTTTTTTTCTGGATATCTCTTGCTTTTTAATGATCCAACAGATGTTGGTAATTTGATCTTTGTATTTTCTAAATCCAGCTTGAACATCTGGAAATTCATGGATTACATTCTGTTGGAACCTTGCTTGGAGAATTTTGAACATTAGTTTGCTACCATGTGAGGTGAATGCAATTGTGCAGTAGTTTGAATATTCTTTGGCATTGTCTTTCTTTGGGATTGGAATGAAAACCGACCGTTTCCAGTCCTGTGGCCACTCCTGAGTTTTACAAATTTGCCAGCTATTGAGTGCAGCACTTTCATAGCATCATCTTTTAGAATTTGAAATAGCTTAACTGGAATTCCATCACCTTCACTAGCTTGTAGTGATGCTTCCCAAGATGCTCTGGACTTCTCATTCCAGGATGTCTGGCTCTAGGTGAGTGATCACACCATCGTGGTTATCTGGGTCATGAAGATCTTTTTATATAGCTCTTCTGTGTATTCTTGCCACCTCTTCTTAATATCTTCTGCTTCTTTTAGATCCATACCATTTCTGTCCTTTATTTTGCCCATCTTTGAATGAAATATTCCCTTGGCATCTCTAACTTTCTTGAAGAGATCGTTAGGCTTTCCCACTCTATTGTTTTCTTCTATTTCTTTGCACTGATCACTTAGGAAGGCTTTCTTATCTCTCCTTTCTATTCTTTGGAACTGTGCATTCAGATAGGAGTATCTTTCCTTTACTCTTTTGCCTTTCACTTCTCTTCTTTTCTTAGTTATTTGTAAGGCCTCCTCATACAAACATTTTGCCTCTATTGCATTTCCTTTTGTTTTTCCTGCCCACCAAATCTATTAATAAACCTTCGTCCTTTAGCATAAGGTTTATTTTCCTGTTTAAATTTAAAAAGCTTTAGATAGGGACATTCATTCAACCTGATCTTTCATCTTTTATGAAGCTGATAGTTTCCTCAAAATTTTTACTGGAAGCAGTTTTAATAAAAAGGGGGGAGGGCGGGCATGGTAGTTAATAGTGAAGTTCCAATGAGAAGAAAAGAATGCAATAAAGAGAAACTGGGAATGTGTCATTTATTATTTCAGCTGAGATTGCTTTGCATGCCACACCTTGCTCACACCTGGCCATGCAACTCTTAGATGGGTGTGACACCACTTGTCCCAGGATGAGTTCAGGCAAAGACTCTTCCTGAACCTCTGTCAAATTTACTGCACAAAGTCTTGAGTTTGAGCCAAATCCCCTAAAAGGAAAGTCTCCACTCACTTAATAAGCTCAGTTTCCCCACTTTCTCATCAGTTGCCCATAGAAGATTGATTGGGAAGGGAAAAAAAAAATCTTGCTATTGTAATCCCTGGGTGTGTCTGGGATGTGGGATGGAAGCTGAGAGCAGAGAGGTGAAGATGAAGGATGTCTGCTATTTGGTTGTCTGTATCCAGGAAGTTAATCCCTTTCTTTGAACAAGTCAAAATGATTTGACAGCTATAATTAAGAAATAGGTTATGTTTTAGAACTGAAAACCGGATAAAAGATACATTTCCAATTCTCCTGCTTGAACATAAAACATCACTATCTGTCCTTTATTTTCATCTATGTGTGGGTTTCCACAAATGAAGCAACAAAATTCTCAAAGCTCTCCTTCTTGTCCAGAGTTACAGAACAATGGGAGGTAGTAACCAGGTCACAGAATAGTTGTGACCGGCAGCGGCCACTCAAGGTTTTAAAGTTCACTTGCACTTATAGGGGTGGGAATGGGCTCCTCAACACAGCCTAAACCTGAAACTGCACCCATTCTGAAAAAGTTAGAGGAGGGATGTGTAAAGATGAGATTAGGTGTGGGGAGTGTGTGGTATGCAGTTTCTACCTCACAGGCTTCAATGAAACCTTTCAATCATCCACATCAGTTTTGTTCCATTTGCCATTTAATATGTTATTATAATGCTTCAAACAAGGCTTCATAAGCAGAGTCTCTAAAACTATGTGACCTCACACAAATAATAGTTTAATGATGTAGTAATCTGTGACATTCAAGATTTATAATCAAATGTTTATTATATTATAAAGTAATTAACCTCCAATTAAATAAATAAATTTATATTTTAAAAATTAAAATAAATAAATTTAGTGAGTGATGTCAGTGAAAATGGCAGAGTAAAGAAATCCAAAAATCCTCTCCTTCCTAAAACCAATGAGAACACTGACAAAAATTGCCAGAATTAACATTTTCAGAACTCTGGGCATTAACCAAAATTCTTTCAGCAATCTAGGAAACATTTACTCTTCAAATAACTGTTGACTGCAGATGGTGATTGCAGCCATGAAACTGAAAGACTCTTACTCCTTGGAAGGAAAGTTATCACCAACCTAGACAGCATATTAAAAGGCAGAGACATCACTTTGCCAACAAAGGTCTGTCTAGTAAAGGCTATGGTTTTTCCAGTGGTCATGCATGAATATGAGAATTGGACTGTGAAAAAGCTGAGCACCGAAGAATTGGTGCTTTTGAACTGTGGTGTTGGAGAAGACTCTTGAGAGTCCCTCGGACTGCAAGGAGATCCAACAAGTCCATCCTAAGGGAGATCAGTCCTGGGTGTTCATTGGAAGGACTGAGGCTGAAGCTGAAACTCCAATACTTTGTCCACCTAATGCAAAGAGTTGACTCTTTGGAAAAGACCCTGATGCTGGGAGGGTTTGGGGGCAGGAGTAGAAGGGGACAACAGAGGATGAGATGGCTGGCTGGCATCACCGACTTGATGGACATGAATTTGGGTAAACTCCAGGAGTTGGTGATAGACAGGAAGGCCTGTTGTGCTGCGATTCATCGGGTCGCAAAGAGTCGGACATGACTGAGCGACTTAACTGAACTGAACAACAAAAATACAAAGTACTCAATTAAAAGCCAGATGAAAAATTTAAATAGATTTTTCTCTAAAGAAAATATACAAATAGCCAATAAACACATGAAAAAAATAATCATCCACATTAACCATTCAGTTCAGTTCAGTTCACCCAGTCATGTCCAACTCTTTGTGATCCCATGAACCGCAGCACACCAGGCCTCCCTGTCCATCACCAACTCCCGGAGTCCACCCAAACCCATGTCCATGTGTCAGTGATGCCATCCAACCATCTCATCCTCTGTCATCCCCTTCTTCTCCTGCCCCCAAACCCTGCCAGCATGAGGGTCTTTTCCAACGAGTCAACTCTTTGCATTAGGTGGACAAAGTATTGGAGTTTCAGCTTCAGCATCAGTCCTTCCAATGAATATTCAGGAGTGATCTCCTTTAGGATGGACTAGTTGGATCTCCTCGCAGTCTAAGGGACTATTAAGAGTCTTCTCCAACACCACAATTCAAAAGCATCAGTTTTTCAATGCTCAGCTTTCTTTATAGTCCAACTTTCACATCCGTACATGACTACTGAAAAAACTATAGCCTTGACTAGACATTAACCATTGCTGCTGCTCCTGCTAAGTCGCTTCAGTCGTGTCTGACTCTGTGCAACCCCTTAGACGGCAGCCCACTAGGCTCTTCTGTCCCTGGACTTCTCCAGGCAAGAATACTGGAGTGGGTTGCCATTTCCTTCTCCAGTGCATGAGAGTGAAAAGTGAAAGTAAAGTCGCTCAGTCGTGCCCGACTCTTAGCGACTCCATGGACTGCAGCCTACCAGGCTCCTCTGTCCATGGGATTTTCCAGGCAAGAGTACTGGAGGACATTAACCATTAAGGAACTGCAAACCAAAGCCACAAAGAAATACAACTTCACACCCACTAGGATGACTGCAACCAAAACGTTAATGGAAATTAAACATCAGCAAGGACATGTAGAAATAGGACCTCATACATTGCTGGCTGGAGGGTAAAATAATGTAGTCACTTTGCAAAACAGTTTGGCAGTTACTCAGAAGGTTAAACATAAAGATATCCTATGACTCTGCAATTCCATTTCTAAGTATATACCCAGAAGATTTGAAGACATGTGTGTATAGAAAAACTTGTGCATAAAGTTTTTACACATTTGTGCATTGCAGCTTTGTTCATAATAGCCTCAAATTGAAAACAACTCAAATACCTACCAATAGTTAAAAGGGTAAACCAACTGTGATATACCCATACAACAGAGATTATTTTCAACCAGGAATAGGAATACTTCAGGCAACTATGTGTATGAACTCTGCAAACATTATGCTAAATGAAAGAAGTCAGACACAAAGGGCATATATTATATGATCTCATTCATATGAAATGTCCAGAACAGACAAATCCATACAGACAGAAAGCTGAATAATGGTTGCTATGGGCTAAGGACAGGAGAGGAATGGGCAGTGGCTGCTAACAGAAATCAAGCTTCTTTGGGGGAAAATGAAACTACTACTCTGGAATTAGATAAAGGTGATGGTTGCTCAACTTTGTGAAAATACTAGAATACAACACTTTTTTGAATAGAATACAACAATACAACACATTTTTTTTGTTCAGTTAGTCATGTCTGACGCTTTGTGAACCCATTAACTGCAGATGCCAGGCTTCCTCTCCTTCACCTTCTCCCAAAGCTTGCTTAAACTAATGCCCATTGATTCTCTGATGCCATCCAGTCATCTGGTCCTCTGTTATTCCCTTCTCCTCTCACCTTCAGATCTTTTC
The DNA here is from genome assembly GCA_006408695.1 of Aepyceros melampus. Classification (NCBI taxonomy): domain Eukaryota; kingdom Metazoa; phylum Chordata; class Mammalia; order Artiodactyla; family Bovidae; genus Aepyceros; species Aepyceros melampus. The sequence goes on along the minus strand of SJXQ01000316.1, from coordinate 587,073 downwards.
AAATGAGTCAGTTCTTCGCATCAGGTGGCCAAGTATTGCAGCTTAAGCATCAGCATTAATTATTCCAATAAATATTAAGGACTGATTTCCTTTAGGATGGGCTGGTTTGATCTCTTTGCTGTCCAAGAGACTCTCAAGAGTCTTCTCCAACACCACAGTTCAAAAGCATCAATTCTTCAGCATCCAGCCTTCTTTAAGGTCCAACACTCACATCCATATATGACTACTGGAAAAACCATAGCTTTGACTAGATGGACCTTTGTTGGCAAAGTGATGTCTGTGCTTTTTAATATGCTGTCTAGGTTGGTCAAAGCTTTTCTTCCAAGGAGCAAGTGTCTTTTAATTTCATGGTTGAAGTCATCATCTGCAGTGATTTTGGAGCCCAGAAAATAAAAATCAGCCACTGTTTCCACTGCTTCCCCATCTATTTGGCATGAAGTGATGGGAATAGATGCCATGATTTTAGTTTTCTGAATGTTGAGTTTTAAGCCAATGCTTTCACTCTCCCTTTCACTTTCATCAAGAGGCTCTTTAGTTCCTCTTCACTTTCTACTATAAGGGTGGTGTTATCTGTGTTTCTGTGGTTATTGATATTTCTCTCAGAAATCTTGACTCCAGCTTGGGCTTAATCCAGCCTGCCATTTCACATGATGTTCTCTGCATATAAGTTAAATAAATAGGATGACAATATACAGCCTTGACATATTCCTTTCCCAATTTGGAATCAGTCCTCTGTCTCATGTCTGGTTCTAACTGTTGCTTCTTGACCTGCATACAGGTTTTTCAGGAGGCATGTAAGGCGGTCTGGTTTCTCATCTCTTAAAGAATTTTCTACAGTGTGTTATGATCCACACAGTCAAAAGCTTTAGTGCTTTCAATGAAGCAGAAGTAGATGTTTTTCTGGAACTCTCTTGCTTTTTCAATGATCCAGTGGATGTTGGTAATTTGATCTCTAGTTCCTCTGCCTTTCCTAAAACCAGCTTGAAGATCTGGAAGTTCATGGTTCAGGTATTGCTGAAGCCTGGCTTGGAGAATTTTGAGCATTACTTTACTAGTGTGTGGGATGAGTGCAATTTTGCAGTAGTTTGAGCATTCTTTGGCACTGCCTTTCTTTGGGATTGGAATGAAAACTGACCTTTTCCAGTCCTGTGGCCACTGTTGAGTTTTCCAAATTTGCTGGCATATTGAGGGCAGCACTTTCACAGCATCATCTTTCAGGATTTGAAATAGCTCCACTGGAATTCCATCACCTCCATTAGTTTTGTTCATAGTTATGCTTTCTAAGGCCTGCTTGACTTCACATTCCAGGATGTCTGGCTCTAGGTGAGTGATCACACCATCGTGATTATCTGGGTCATGAAGATCTTTTTTTGTATAGTTCTTTGTGTATTCTTGCCACCTCTTTTTAATATCTTCTGCTTCTATTAGGTCCATACTATTTCTGTCCTTTATCGAGCCCATATTTGCATGAAATGTTCCCTTGATACGGTACATAGAAAACCCTGAAGATAGTATCAGAAAATTACTAGCTTAATCAGTGAATTTAGCAAAGTTGCAGGATACACAATCAATACACAAAAATCACTTACATTTCTATATACTAAAAATGAAAAATCAGAAAGAGAAATTAAGAAATCAATCTCATTCACCATTGCAGCAAAAATAAACATCTAAGAATAAACTTACCTAAGGAGACACTCTGATAGACAGAGTACCTGATGAACTATGGACGGAGGTTGGTGACAGGAGACAGGAATCAAGACCATCCCCAAGAAAAAGACATGCAAAAAAAAGCTAAATGGTTGTCTGAGGAAGCCTTGAAAATAGCTGTGAAAAGAAAGGAAGTGAAAAGCAAAGGAGAAAAGAAAAGATATACCCATTTGAAGGCAGAGTTCCAAAGAATAGAAAGGGGAGATAAGAAAGCCTTCCTCAGCGATCAATGCAAAGAAATAGAGGAAAAGAGTAGAATGGGAAAGACTAGAAATCTCTTCAAGAAAATTAGAGATAGCAAAGGAACAGTTTATGCAAAGATGGGTGCAATAAAGGACAGAAATGGTAGGGACTTAACAGAAGCAGAAGATATTAAGAAGAGGTGGCAAGAATACACAAAATAACTGTACAAAAAATATCTTCCCGACCCAGATCATCACAATGTTGTGATCACCAACCTAGAGCCAGATATCTGGAATGTGAAGTCAAGTGGGCTTTAGTAAGTATCACTACAAACAAAGCTAACGGTAGTAATGGAATTCCAGTTGAGCTATTTCAAATCCTGAAAGATAATGCTGTGAAGGTGCTGCCCTCAATATGCAGCAAATTTGGAAAACTCAGCAGTGGCCACAGGACTGGAAAAGGTCAGTTTTTATTCCAATCCAAAGAAAGGCAATGCCAAAGAATGCTCAAACTACCTTACAAAATTCTTCAAGCCAGGTTTCAGCAATACGTGAACCATGAACTTCCAGATGTTCAAGCTGGTTTTAGAAAAGGTAGAGGAACCAGAGATCAAATTGCCAACATCTGCTGGATCATCAAAGAAGCAAGAGAGTTCCAGAAAACATCTATTTCTGCTTTATTGACTATGCCAAAGCCTTTGACTGTGTGGATCACAAGAAATTGTGGAAAATTCTTAAAGAGATAGGAATCCCAGACCACCTGACCTGCCTCTTGAGAAACCTGTATGCAGTTAAGGAAGCAAAGCTCTATGCAGATATAGAACAACAACAGACTGGTTCCAAATAGGAAAAGGAGTACTCAAGGCTGTATATTGTCACTATGCTTTTTTACCTTATATGCAGAATACATCATGAGAAATGCTGGGCTGGAGGAAGCATGAGCTGGAATTAAGATTGCCAGGAGAAATATCAATAACCTCAGATATGCAGATGACACCACCCTTATGGAAGAAAGTGAAGAAGAACTAAAGAGCCTCTTGATGAAAGTGAAAGAGGAGAGTGGAAAAGTTGGCTTAAAGCTCAACATTCAGAAAATGAAGATCATGGCATCTGGTCCCATCACTTCATGGGAAATAGATGGGGAAGCAGTGGCAACAGTGGCTGACCTTATTTTTCCTGGGCTCCAAAATCACTGCAGATGGTGATTGCAGCCATGAAATTAAAAGACGTTTATTCCTTGGAAGAAAAGTTATGACCAACCTAGATAGTATATTCAAAAGCAGAGACATTACTTTGCCGACTAAGGTCCATCTAATCAAGGCTATGGTTTTTCCTGTGGTCATGTATGGATGTGAGAGTTGGACTGTGAAGAAAGCTGAGTGCTGAAGAATTGATGCTTTTGAACTGTGGTGTTGGAGAAGACTCTTGAGAGTCCCTTGGACCGCAAGGAGATCCAACCAGTCCATTCTGAAGGAGATCAGCCCTGGGATTTCTTTGGAAGGAATGATGCTAAAGCTGAAACTTCAGTACTTTAGCCACTTTATGCAAAGAGTTGACTCATTGGAAAAGACTCTGATGCTGGGAGGGATTGGGGGCAGGAGGAGAAGTGGACGACCAAGGATGAGATGGCTGGATGGCATCATGGACTCAATGGACGTGAGTCTGAGTGAACTCTGGGAGTTGGTGATGGACAGAGAGGCCTGGCGTGCTGCAGTTCATGGGGTCGCAAAGAGTCAGGCACGATTGAGCGACTGAACTGAACTGAACTGAACTTCCTCGCTGTGGATGGGATTGTATCAGTGGCTTGTCAAGGTTTCTTGGTTAGGGATGCTTGTGTTGGTGTCCAGGTGGGTGAAGCTGGATTTCTTCTCTCTGGAGTGCAATGAAGTGTCCAGTAATGAGTTATGAGATGTAAATGGTTTTAAGGTAACTTTGGGCAGCCTGTATATTGAACTCAGGGCTGTGTTCCTGTGTTGCTCAAGAATTTGCAGGATTTGTCTTGCTCTGTACTGAACTGACATGTTTTACAAGGATTATCTTGCAGTCACTTCACACACTTGTCATTGAGATTCTGCCAATACTCTTATTTTATGGTTGAGGAACCTGAAGTTTAGAGAGGTTAATACTGAGTCCAAGTCTCCTTGGGTAAATAAGTGATGAAGCTGGGGTTTGGAGTTAAGTTTAACCACAAAGTAAACATGCTTGTACCAGTCAGAGTTCTCCAGAGAAACAGAACCAATAGGAGGTGTGTGTATGTGTATGTGTGTGTGTATGTGTCTTAAGGAGATTTATTATAAGAAAATGACTCCCTCAGTTATGCAGGTAGGCAAGTCCCCAGGTCTGCAGGGAGTCAAAGGCTGAAGACCTAGGAGAACCATGTTTAATTCCAGTTTGAGTCTGAAAGCCTGAGAACCAAGAGAGCCAATGGTGTAGTTCCATTCAAAGGCTGGCAGAATTATTTATTTTGAAGCATAATGCAGTGATTTCCCTTTAATTTTCCCTAATTACAGTTTAGTTAATTTGTAGAGGTAGAATGGGTTGAACTGTGTATTGCATGCATGTATTCATCACCATTAAATTCAAAGGAGAAAGAAAATAGGCTATGTCTGGTTAGACTTGAACTTAGTCTTAAAAATGAAGAGAATATTCAGTATTAGAGAAAGAAGAACTGATGAAAATGAAATAAAAAATACAGGAAGCAGTGATAATTTAAGACAGGAAAACAAGGAAAAGGTAGCCACTTAAGTAAAATCAGAGTTTCTGTTATTCAGTCTAAAAAGTATTTTTAGAGCACCACCTTTTGGGAGACAATTTACTGTGGGTCTTTTTTTTTTTTTTTTCTAACTTCTTGCATGCAAAGGCACTGATAGCTTTTGTCCCAGATATATTTTTAAAGGCAGTCTGTAGAATGAACCACCCTGAAAGATAGAGATAGTGTCTTTCTCTAGAGCTGAGAGATTTTTCTGCTGGCCACAGGAGTAAAGTTAATGTCTCTCTCTGGGGCAAAGGGTGGACAGGTTTGACCACATCACTGGCAAAGATGACATTGAGCAGAAACAGTGCTTATGTTACATACAACTAGTCACCTCTGAATTACTGCAGCAAGACCCGGGAGACATAGGGAACCAGAGCAAACACAGAGTTAATGATATCTGTTTTGTTAAGAGTAAAAAATAAACAAACACACACATCTCATCTTTGATTCAAAGGTCTTCTGTTAGCTTGAAAGGAGAATAAAATCTCAGGCCTTTCACATTTCTTGACACCTATTATGTTCTAGTCATATTTTGGGCTTCCCAAGTGGCTCAGTGTTAAACAATCTCCCTGACAAGAAAGGAAACACAGGAGACACATGGTTAATCCCAAGGTCAGGAAGATCCCCTGGTGGAGGAAATGGCAACCCATTGCAGTATTTTTGCCTGGGAAAACCTATGGACAGAGGAACCTGGCAGGCCCCAGTCCACAGGATCACAAAGAGCTGGAAATGACATAGTGACTAAGCACACACACAGGTGTATTTTTGACTTTGGGGATCATAAGTGAATAAAACAGACCATGATTTCTACTTTATTAGAGCTTGTATTCTAAGGATATAAATTTTAACTATAGGGATTCAAAAATTTTAAAGTAATAGTCAAAATAAGTAAAATATAGCATGTAGATAGAATTTTTATAAAATAAAATTTTATTTAAAATTGTAAAGAAGTGAAGGTAAACTTTACATAAAATGGTGCCATGTGAAAATGCTAGGATGATCATATATTTTTAAGATATTATTTAACAGAGGATGTTGATAAGCATGGTAGGACTAGAGCTTAAAATTAATGGACTAGCACATATTTTGAAGCCAACTAGGAACTCCTTAACGGCTTATATCTTAAAATGGGTAACCAGAGTGAGGACAGAGACAAAGTTATGTAATCTCTTATGGTTCATGAAATATGGTCTAACTACAAATTTTAAAAGAGGTTAATATAAAATTAGAAAAATAATTATGATGCTTAATTTGACAGATTCAAAATAAAATGATGGAGTAGGCATGAAGTTAAAAATGCAGTTTTGAAAATGTTAAACTGGAAACTGACAACATAGATGACAGAGGAAGAGGTATCAAGTCAGGACTCTACTTTAGGAACCTTGATTACAGGATGATAGTAAGACTTCCAAAGGAAAGGGATCATGAAACAGTGAAAAGTTGGCCCTAGAATTTAGTAAGAAATTTGAATGTGAGACAAAGTTTAGTATCATCCCTAGAGGATTGATTTCTTATGCTGCGAGAAAGATAAGCTCTCAAGGATGGTACAAAAATGAAAGAACAGATGGTCAAAAACCTAATGTTGAATCACCCACATTTTCAGAGAGTTCCCAAAAATAATCCACTAAAGTGAAATAGAGGTGGAGAAAGAGAAACAGGAGAAGGATGAGGGGATTCAAGGTAGCACAGGGCCCTAAATACCCATGCAGACAGGAGTATCAACAAGGAGGGAATGACTGTTTTACACAGTGACCAAAGAATGTCAAACTTGGGGGAAAATTATAGGTGACTCTCAGTTTTGTAAAGGTAGAGGCCATAGAATTCATAGAAATAAAAGCAAAATAGTTTTAAAGCAATATTTTCTTAATGTTATATATGATTGTTATTTTTATTAAAATATATTTGATTTATACTATTGCATAGGTTGCTTTATTGTGTACAATATAGTGACTCACAATTTTTAAAACTTATACTCCATAGTTATAAAATATTAGCTCTACTTCCTGTATTAGACACTACATCCTTGTAGCTTGTTTTATACATAATAGTTTATACCTCTTAAACCCCATCCCTATATTATTTATCTTTCCCCGCTGATTAACTACTAGTTTGTGTGTATATATGTATACATACACCATTTCTTCTTTATTCATTCATCTGTGTAGACATTAGCTTAATGTGTGGACACTTAGCTTGCTTCCATACCTTGGCAACTGTAAATAATACTACTGTGAACATTAGGATGCATGTATCTTAAGACAAGAAACCATACAACCAGAGGAATAGGCAAAAAAGGCAGAACCCTCTTTGACATAAATTAATGCCGTAAATTTCAGATCTGTCTCTTAAAGCAAAGGAAATAAAAGCCAAAATAAATAAATGAGATATAATTAAACTTAAAATATTTTTCACAGCAAAGAAAACCATCTATAACATGAAAAAATATCCTACTGAATAGGAGAAAATATTTGCAAATGATGTGACAAATAAGGGATTTCTATCCAAAATATATAAACAGCTCATACACTTAAACATAAAAAAAAAAAAACTGATTCAAGTTTATGTATGGCAAAACCGATACAGTATTGTAAATAAATAAATAAATAAATAAAATAGGCATAAGAAAAACAAAACAAAACAAAAAAATAAACTGATATAAAATAGGCAGAAGACTTGGATAGGTGTCTTTCCAAAGAGGAAATTCAGGTGGCCAACAGATGTGAAAAGACGCTCAGTATCACTAATCACGAGAGAAATGCAAATCAAACCACAGTGAGATATCATCTAGCACACGTCGGAATGGCTATTGTCAAAAAGACCACAAATAACAAATGTTGATGAAGATGTAGGGAAAAAAAGAGAACCCTTGTACACTGATTGTGGGAAAATAAGTTGGTTCAGTCATTATGGAAAATACTCTGGAGGTTGCTCAAAAAACTAAAGAGAGAACTATCATATGACCTAGCAATTCTAATCCTGGGTATATATTGGAAAAGCAAAAACATTAATTTAAAAAGATACAAATAAAGCATAATTATTAAATTAATTTGTCAAATATTCTGTTAAATGATCTTTAATTTTTTACTTAATTTCATTGCATATGATATGTTCTATATACAAAATGTCATTTAAGTAAATCTTACTCTTATGTGTGTATAATATAATTTCAACATTAAAATTAATAATTCCTAACTATAATTTTATTCATTTTCAATAAGGCTTTTCTGTGCTGAGTCCTGAGCAAAAATAGATATATATATATATGAAATTTTTCAATTCACTCAGTTATATTAACAAGTGATTAATACTATGAAATGATTCAGTATGAGCAAAGGAATATATCCAGAGCAATAAAATTATCCAATATTTCTTCATTTATTCTTAATTTCATTAGCTTTCTATGTGTCTTTGGGAAAGGAAATGTATTCCACATCAATTTTTCAATGCGTGTGTAGGAATAAGAATGATACCTGCTTCAAACTTATCTAAATACTGGTACAATTGATTTTGAAACAAATGCAGAAAAATATAATGAGTGAGGCAGCAAATAATTTAAAATTTCATTTCAATAATGTTAAATAGTTTAGAATATTTTTATTATATTACTTTGTTTTAGCTACACCATTTCATTACATTAACTAGTAATATGAAAAATACATATTTCTCTAAAATACGTGTGGGATCATAAGCCCTCCTCTCTCTAACCTAATTCTGTCTACTTTTATGAATAACCACTGAGTTCATTAGAGACTACTGATGTGTGCAAAGTAATTTGATAGTTCACAAATTCATATATTTAACTTTGTGAAAAAAAATGTTAAATGCTGTTAGATTTATTGCTACATTCATGTGCCTACTGTCTTTGCCATCAACTCAAATAAAAATTAAAATGCAAAATGCAATACTTGGTTTGAATGCTGACTTCATGGTAAAGTTTCTGTAGTCTATTATATATTTCTTCTTCAATAGAAGAAAGAAAACAGAATAATACTATATTGTTTACTGTGATTTATGTTACTAATTTGGTGTCATAAACATGTTAAAAACTTAGCCATATCACTTTCGGTACATTTTCATTTCCATAGTTTTGTGGAAAATGATTGTGTACAGAAAAGAGAATGAGTGCCGGGAAATTTTAATAGAAACATATTCCACAGCTGGATTTAAAGCAAAGGTGGCAAAGATTGATATGCAAATGGTACCACATACAATCTACAAGGGAAAATAAAATCTCAAGGGCTCTCAATTCTTGTGATTAAGGACATTTGCAATATGGAATTAGTAAGAAGAATCCTATTGGAATTTTCTCTATAGATAAACATCTTACATGTATTTCTATAACTGAAATGATATATCCAAGCATGTGATACTGCTTAGATAACTGTAATATGCTACCACTTCTTGTGAGTTAGCTATCTGCTAAACACTATATTGTTATAGTTTCTAATTTGTTTTCAAAATTTATCTATAACTTAGGAATTATCACCCCCATGTTTAAATGAAAAAAATGGAGGAAAAAAAAAAAAAAAACGGAGGAAGGGATAGAGGAACAGGCTTAAGAAACATGCAAAAGGATAATGACACACCTGCAATATAATCTATTTTATAAATTCAAAATATCATATTAGGGACTTCTCTGCTGGTCCAGTGGCTAGAACTCCCTGCTCCCAAGACAGAGGGCTTGGTTGGAGCCATGCCTGGTTGGTGAACGAGATACCACAAGCCAGAACTAAGAATGCATATGCCACAACTGAAAGATCCTGCATGCCTCAGTGAAAAGCAAGGATTCAAGTGAGACACATCACAGCCAAATAAATATATTTTGCAAATACCATATTAGTATTTTCTGATGTTATATTACTTAAAATATTATCTTTTATAATATACAATGTGAGCAAACAACCACTTTTAGATTTATTTAAGGAAAATATTTGTCTTTCTCACCCAGATCCCAACATATATCGGAATTTTTTTTTTTTTAATGAGAAGTAGACAGTTTTCTCTTGTCAATGGAAAAGATAAGTGAATTTTATCTCCCACTCACTTTCCCAACATTGTCTCATTTCGGTTGATCCTTGAAATACATTTCTCAATTCATCCTTTCTGTCTCTGTTTCTCTACATTTTTAGCTAATTTTACGTGCATGCATTTATTTCTTCTGATGATATTTAGTCTCAGGTAAACCTTATTAGTTGAATGAATAAAGTTATTTTTTATATAATAAACGTGTTAGTCTTTCAAGAGGGAACTGAACTGACTTCTGATAAAAATCAGAAAATAACCATATACTTTATGATATTAAGCACTTACATTTTAATTTTGTGTATGTATATTTGATTTCTAAATAAAAAAAATAAGTAAAACAGCTCTAAAGTTTTTTTGGAAATGTAGTGAAAGTGTGAGAAATTAAATCTATGAATTAAAATTTTATTATAATTTTTAATCATAATATGAATGTGGATAATTAATCTTTCCCACCAAGTTTGGGATCAGCTGAGAAGTAACAAAGAATTAACAGGTGTAGAAATATCATATACTTTTGTTTTGTTTAACTGATAAAGATCTAGCTTATTTAAGACAAAAAAATAGTTTGCATGCTTCTTATTATTCTTAAAATAGCCCATGAAATTAATGCTTGAAAATATATAAAAGGAAATTTTTTACCCATGTTGCTACTGTCTACTACTTTGAAGTATGTGTATGTGTGTGCAGGGGTGGCAGAGTGGGAGTATCCCTAACTTCAGCTGGTTGAGAAATTTGGATGAAGACACTGTTCCCTTCCAGTTAACATACCCTACCCTAAAAGAAATACTAAGGAGTGGTGAGTGAGTGGTGGAGGAAGACAGGAGAGTTTAGGAAAATTCATTCTCATGAATGAGAACAGAATACTTGAGAAATGGATCATCCAATTCACCCTTAGGTTTGTTTGTTTTGTTTTGTTTTTCAAACTTCATTCAAAAATATACAAAACCTAAAACCTAACTTTCTTTTTGGAATGCCAGAGTGAAAAGTGAAGGCAATAGAAAGGTTTTCTTCTCCTTTTCTCAATAATATACTCCATATGTAGAAGATAGATTACGTGACTGGTAAATATAAAGTTTATTTGAACTGAGACACCCTGAACTACAGGAGCAATCTTATTTTCATTTTATTAGGATAATATTAGTAATCAAGAAGATAAACTTGGTTGGTTCTGAACTATCCCATTAGCCAGTTCACAGTAGTTTTTCTAGGCTTTAAATCAAAACTCATCTCTTTGCCTCACAATTGTTACAAATACTCATAATCTTAATAATGATAATTCTATATCAAATTATTATTATCTATTTATGATAGTCTCAACTTTTAAAATGTTTTATGACCCATATTATAGTGCCTTGAGAATAACAGATAATTAATAAATATTTGTTGATTTGATTCTAATTTTTTTTTGTTTTATAACTAACTGAATAGTCTCTGCTTAAACTGACAATATCAAGAATTGAAAGATAGAGAATTTAAAATATCTCTAAGTTTCTTCACTTTCTATGTATAAATTACTATTCCTCTTGGATTTCAACCTATTATATAATTTCCTATGGTACTACCCATCACCTTCCAAAGGGCTGAATATACCATTTTGGAATTGTTAATATAATATCAATACTTACCTCTAAATAAATGAAACATATTGTGTACAAAGATAAATATTTTTATTGACACTCAGAACTTTTAGGCTTTGAGTCAAATTTTGATTCTGTTCTTGAACACAATCTATTTTCTATTATGTAATTAGTCTTAACACTGTAAATTTAATAGTGAAGCATTTAACACATCTCTTCCTCATTTTACTTCTCATGCTAACTTCCAACCTATCTCAGGACTTCTGTTCATAGGATATAGGTATATTATAGTTATATCATATAATCAATTGTATTTTCCATTTGCATGTTTACTATTGTACAACTTCAGTGACCAAATAATCCCTTATTTATGTCAGAGGAATGCACATGTTCATTTACTGACATACATCTCTTCTGCATTCCAGCTCTGTTTGAGTATAACTCACTAAAGAGCAGGCTGCTGCTGCTGCTAAGTCACTTCAGTCGTGTCTGACTCTGTGGGACCCCATAGACGGCAGCCCACCAGGCTTCCCTGTCCCTGGGATTCTCCAGGCAAGAACACTAGAGTGGGTTGCCATTTCCTTCTCTAATGCATGAAAGTGAAAAGTGAAAATGAAGTCGCTCAGTGGTGTCTGACTCCCAAAAGAGAAAAACAAAATAAGGGAGAGTAAAGGCATATGTTAAGGAAAAGTATATGAAACACAAAGGTTTGCCTGAGAAAACAGAAGAAAGAGGGAAAAGAATAGAAAGATATGTATGTAAGAAAAAAGACAAAGAGAAAATCTTCCCCAAGGGGAAGGAAGAAAGGTGGAATCAGAGAAATTATATATTTTTGTAAAATCTTAAGGGTCCTTGATATTGCTGCTAATAAGTATTAATAATCTCTCCTGCCAATTTCTCCAAGCACAAATCCAGATTCACATCACTCCACTTAAATCAATCTTTGATAATGAATGTTCCTTTTAACCACATTTTGTCAGAGTTTTTAGTGCAATTCTTGTGGGTATCCTCTGCTAACTGATAATGACTCTGTACTAGGAACGACTCAACTCTGTTGACAACATCTAAGAATCCAAGGTGGCATCAAAGTAAAGTTTTGTGCAGTGAGAAAAAAAAAAAAAAGNAGAACAGTGCTTGGCTTGAAACTTGTATGCTGCAATCCTAATTCCCACTGTGATGGCATCAGGAGATGGGGCCTGGGGGAGGTGATGAGATCATGAGCGGGGAGCCCTCGTGAATGGGAACAGTGCCCTTATAAAGAGACCCTACGAGCTTCCCTCACACCTTCTGCCCCACGAGGACACAGCAAGAAGACACTGGCTACAAACCGGGAAGCGGCCCCACCAAACACCAATCTGCTTTGATCTTGGACTTCCAGTCTCCAGAACTGTGAGAAATAAAGTTCTATTGTTTATAAACCACCCAATCTGTAGTATTTTCTTAGAACAGTGTGAATGGACTGAGATGATGCAATGCATTCTTCTCAGTGGCCTGGCGTTTCGGAGTCAGGGGCTGTGTGAGTGACTGGGACTCTGCCAGGATGAGCTAACAGCCTGGCTCTGCCCCCTGCCCCCCAGGAAGGCAGCTCTCGGTCCATGCAGGCCAGGTGGTCTAGCTGTCCCAGGAAGGGTTGGTCAGCCTGGGGCTGGGCGTCCTGCACCCCACCCCCTGCTGTGGGGCACCCCGACCTCAGGCAGTCTCATCATACCATACCATCTCTCACCATACCATCTCTCTGTAGGACCCACTCTGTTCTTTTTGGACCTGACTTCAGTTTTCCAAGCCAGTTTCCCCCGTGGGCATTTCTGCACCCTTGCAAGTTAGGGCTCATACGCTGAAAAGTGTGGATTATATTTGAAGTTTTACAAAGGAGAAAAGTAACCTGTTGGCAGCTGGGAGAGAGGAGCACTTCAGAGGAACTCTAAAATCCTCCCACTGCCCCCGCCTTCCACCCATACCCGCGAAAGTAGCCTCTCTTACCCTGAAGTCCAGCTATGCAAGCAGTGCAGTCCTATGGGACTCAGAGTCTAAGAGAGATCAGATGTAGCCCCAAAGAAATCAGGCAGAGGCCAAGTTCAAGAAGCGGCTAACGATCCATAGAGAACATAGAGAAACAGAGAAATGTATGGCACCAAGGACGAAGAGGAGGAGTGGGATGAACTAGGAGGTTAGGATTGACATCTACACACTGCTATGTTAAAATAGATGACTAATGAGGACCTACCGTGTAGCACAGGGAACTCTGCTCAATGCTGTGAGATGACCTGAAAGGGAAGGAAGTCCAAAAAGGGGATATATGTATATGTCTGACTTCTCTGGTGGCTGAGCGGTAAAGAATCCACCTGCAATGCAGGAGATAGAGGAGATGCGGGTTTGGTCCCTGGGTCATGAAGATCCCCTGGAGGAGGAAATGGAAACCCACTCCATTATTCTTGCCTGGAAAAATCCCATGGACAAAGGAGTCTGGCGGGCTACAGTCCACGGGGTCACAGAGAGTCAGATACAACTGAGCGACTAAGCACTTGATATGTACAGTAGAAACTAACACAGTACTGGAAAGCAACAATGCTTCAATAAAATTAATGTTAGAAATTAATTAATTTTATTCGGAGTCAGGGGCTGTGTGAGTGACTGGGACTCTGCCAGGATGAGCTAACAGCCTGGCTCTGCCCCCTGCCCCCCAGGAAGGCAGCTCTCGGTCCATGCAGGCCAGGTGGTCTAGCTGTCCCAGGAAGGGTTGGTCAGCCTGGGGCTGGGCGTCCTGCACCCCACCCCCTGCTGTGGGGCACCCCGACCTCAGGCAGTCTCATCATACCATACCATCTCTCACCATACCATCTCTCTGTAGGACCCACTCTGTTCTTTTTGGACCTGACTTCAGTTTTCCAAGCCAGTTTCCCCCGTGGGCATTTCTGCACCCTTGCAAGTTAGGGCTCATACGCTGAAAAGTGTGGATTATATTTGAAGTTTTACAAAGGAGAAAAGTAACCTGTTGGCAGCTGGGAGAGAGGAGCACTTCAGAGGAACTCTAAAATCCTCCCACTGCCCCCGCCTTCCACCCATACCCGCGAAAGTAGCCTCTCTTACCCTGAAGTCCAGCTATGCAAGCAGTGCAGTCCTATGGGACTCAGAGTCTAAGAGAGATCAGATGTAGCCCCAAAGAAATCAGGCAGAGGCCAAGTTCAAGAAGCGGCTAACGATCCATAGAGAACATAGAGAAACAGAGAAATGTATGGCACCAAGGACGAAGAGGAGGAGTGGGATGAACTAGGAGGTTAGGATTGACATCTACACACTGCTATGTTAAAATAGATGACTAATGAGGACCTACCGTGTAGCACAGTGAACTCTGCTCAATGCTGTGAGATGACCTGAAAGGGAAGGAAGTCCAAAAAGGGGGATATATGTATATGTCTGACTTCTCTGTGGCTGAGCGGTAAAGAATCCACCTGCAATGAAGGAGATAGAGGAGATGCGGGTTTGGTCCCTGGGTCATGAAGATCCCCTGGAGGAGGAAATGGAAACCCACTCCATTATTCTTGCCTGGAAAAATCCCATGGACAAAGGAGTCTGGCGGGCTACAGTCCACGGGGTCACAGAGAGTCAGATACAACTGAGCGACTAAGCACTTGATATGTACAGTAGAAACTAACACAGTACTGGAAAGCAACAATGCTTCAATAAAATTAATGTTAGAAATTAATTAATTTTACAAAGTTAATGACCCAAACTTTTAAAACATGTTAGTCTTTTCTGCATCATGTCTTTACAAAAGACTTCTTGCCTTCAGAAGAACCATCAGCTTTCCACTCACATACAAATGTGCCCATTGAAATATATCTAGTACCTGCAAAAGCACTAGGCTCTGGACTACAGATAATTACACTTGCATCATCTACTTAAGCGTTGAAAGGAAGCAGAGAAAATGTTTAATACATCTGGTCAGATGTACCTGTTTGCAGGTCCTAGAATACATCGATTCTCTAACCTTTCCTTACGTGTATTGATTCTATTCCCTCTTTCCCCGATAATCACCCCTCTAACTCAGATCGGTGCCCCCCATCTATGCTTCCCTGTCACCCAAGACGAAATGTTGCTCTGACACGTCACCCTGAGGTCACCTATCCTTGGGTGTCTCTCTTAATCCTAAGAGTCCAAGCCTGTGAGGTCAGGGATAGTGTTTTATCTTACCCTGGAAATGTACCTGGTGCTGGCTCAGGACTGGGACACAGAGCATGCACCATCACAGAGCGTGCACAGACGTGTGTGTAAGTGAACAAACCAATGAGTGAACACATCTTCTAATAAACCCTTGTGCCTAGTCTCCTCTGCCAAAGAAGGCATGGAAGGAAACGAACTAAGCCAGAGGTGCCAGTGTCCAAGGCCACAGGTGATAGGGTGGGTAATTAGAGACCTGGGTCGTCTGTCCTAGGCATGAGTTGATATGCTCCTTTAGTTCATCTCCAACATGGTCTGGGCACCACTGGCCTGCCTGACATTGACTTACAGAAAAATGACAGGGGATCTCTCTATCCATTATTTTTTTAATTAATTTTTATTTGAGCACAGTCCATAGGGTCGCAAAGAGTCAGATACGACTGAAGCGACTTAGCGCTCACAGGGTTGTTTTGCAATGTTCTTCTGTACAGCAAAGTGAATCAGCTAAGCATATACATATATCCCTTCTTTTTTGGATTTCCTTCCCATTTAGGTCACCACAGAGCACTGAGCAGAATTCCCTGAGCTATATGGTAGATTCTTATTAGTTACATATTTTATACATGGTATTAAGAGTGTATATATGTCAACCCCAATCTCTCAATTCATTCCCCCCGTCCCTGTTATTAATTGGCCTCTGTGATCAATCCTCTTTTCTCAGAAGCTGAAGAAAGGTAGTAGATTATACTATCTCCTTAGGAAATCAGCAGAGGCTCAGGTTTGTTCTGTCTTTTCGGCAGGCAGAGAGGTGGAGGTGAGAGTGGGCACTTCGGTCAATGCCCTGCAGCTTGCATGGGAACCTGGCTGCTAGTTGGGACTTGTCTTCCCCTCCAGCCCTGAGTGTGGGAGCACTGGACATGCAAATGTTTTCTGTGCAGTAGTTATGACTTGGGAAAATTCCACAACCTATCCCTCCTTCCCTCCAGGCCCAGGCAGCTGAGATGTTTATATGTGGGTATTTGGAATGTGTGTGAGCCGGTGCAGGGAAGGGGACAGAAAAAGAGGACCCTGGTACACTTCTGGGCCTGAGGCAGGAGACAGAAGGGCCCCAGGTTGAAACTCCATAAAAGCAGGATGATGGAGGAGGCTGAGCCCTGCCCAGATAAGAGCTAAAAGATCACATATCCCTACTCTCAAAGTCAAGGAGACCTTCTCAACTACATGTACGCAGAAAGGCTCCTTGGAGGTCAAACAGGGAGGAGACGTCGCTTCACAGTAAGTGATGTCAGCTACCCATGAGCCTCTTTGGTAAATCCATCTTGGCTGAGAGATGAGCACGCACGAGTAGGAGGTTCCTGAGATACACCAAATACGGCCTCAGGGCCAGGCAAATCAAATTGACTGGCCGAAGGAAACCTGAAGAACTGACCAGAAATAAAATAATAAGAAATAAAAGTAATAATAAGTAACAATAAGAAATGAAAGTAATAAAATAATAAGAAATAAAAGTAATTCAATCTGCCAGGAGCATGCAACTCAGCCACTCTCTCTGGGCCTGCCTGTGTGTCTATCCACACGTGTGTGCGTGCTAAGGCTCTTCAGTCGTGTCCTCTGTCCATGGGAGTCTCCAGGCAAGAGTACTGGAGTGGGTTGCCATGCCCTCCTCCATGGGATCTTCCCGACCAGAAATCGAACCCGCGGTTCTTACATCTCCTGCGTTGGCAGGCAGGTTCTTTACTACTAGCACCACCAGGGAAGCCCCTATTTGCACATACTATACTCTCTTCACCCCTAATAAATCCTTTACTTGTTTCACTACTTTCTGTGGGAGTTCTTTTCTGCAAAGCCAAGAAGCCAGGGACTTGTCACTGACCACTGGTCTAGTGGCTAGGATCTGGTGTTCTCACTGCTGGGACCTGACCTCAGTCTCTGGCCGGGAACCAATATCCTCCTTCAAGCCACTGTAGGCAGAGGCACTCGAGATCAGGCCTGGCGTTCATTCCTCTTGAGGGGTGGTCCCTCCTAATGCTGGAACAGGGCAGTGAGAACTTAAGCCCATCTGGCTGTAGTCCTCTTGTAGGCTGAAAGCTCCTGTGTATCCTGTTTGGGAGACGATTTTAGGCTGGAAGGCTGAGGCAGGACCCGAGTCTGTGGGAAAGAAATGAGCTAAGCGGGGGAAACTGAGGGCAGAGCAGTGGCGACCCCCTCCTGGGAGCCTGAGAAGAGACCAGAGGCTCGAAAGGCAGCTTGAGCCTTCGCCCTCCTCCTCTGGGCCTTCAGGCTGCTGCTCCGGGTTCTACTGAGCCACCCAGCTTGGTCTCAGCTTCTGCTACGCCCTGTGAGTGGTAAAGACCTCTGCAAATAGGGTAATTGCTAAGCGATCCTTGCAAGGTCAGCGCCAGCAGGGTGAGCAGGTAGAGGGCTGGCTGCTGAGGACCTGTCTGCTGAGGGTCCAGGTTGGACCTGGCTGCTGAGGTGGGCTGATATCTTAAGGGCAGGTGGAAGTATTGAGGGGAAGTATTTTTAGGATAGAGAAGAATAGGACACATCTGAGATTAAGAAAAGGAATCAGGGAAGAAGTCTGTATTGAAGGTGGGAAAAAAAGTAAGGCAGGGGACAATCAGAAAAGTAGCAAGAAGTGAGCCCAGGTCTGGATGAAGGAAGAGGGGAAAATGGGACGGGTGTAAGATGGAGAGGAAGAGGAAAAGGAAAGGGAGAAGAAGAAGGGATGGTAGAGAAGTTTACACCTTTCCTTAACAGAAGAGGGGGAAAAGATGGAAGATCAGGATCCAGGGTCTCAACTCAGCCCCAAAAGAGCTTCCACTGACTCAGCTGTGTCTCACCAGGGGTGACTCCGGCAGGCCAGGGTGGGCCCTCTGGAGTCTGGGTCTGGGGGCTACACAGAGTTGCCAAGCTGCAGATGTTGCTGACCTCTCCTTAAGGAGAAAGTCTGACTTGTGGCAGTTCAGCCTTCAGACCATCTGCTCTCAGCTCAAACAGGTCATTAGTGGGCTTGCGAGAAGGAGGTCTGGGAGGAGCTTGATAAGAGGCTGCACAGTGGGGAAGAAAGAAGACTGGACTACAGGTCAGGAGCACTGGGATCCAGTCCTGATGTTCCTGCTTGCCAGCTGGCAGCAAATCTCTTTCCCTCTCTGAACCCTGGAAAACAGAGACAGGAAACAGTGCCATTAAGTGTCCCAGGACTGGTCCCAAACTTCCTCCGTCCTGGGGTTGTCCCCACTTCTCAGCATAAAACCATACCTGTTATCTTCTGTACCCATAGCCTGGTTCCCACTTAGCTGGCCAGTAGGAATGCAACTGCAAATAATGACAGTATGTCAGTGACACCAGGTGATTATTTTCTGGTAGGGCATTCTCCTCCTCTCTTTATATGGCTAAAGGGCAAAGGAACACTGCCTCAACTCAACGGCATTATTGATGGAGTTGTTGGGTGTTTAGATTGAGGTCCAGCAACCCTCCAATCCAGGAGCCAGCATCCTCTCTTGTCTTCTACATTTCCCTCAGGAAAAGGAGTTGTCCCCTGCCCTCCACCCTAGAAAACTCATCATGCTGAGATCTAAGCTCTCAGAGGGCTCTGAATTGCTGAAAGCCAGCCCCCAATCTAAACAACCAATAACTCCATCAATAATGCCATTGGTTGGTCAGAGTCAGCTGTCATTACCTTCATCCCACAGCAATCCCAGGGAGGTTTCTGGTTGGTTATGCCAGCATCTCACATTTCTCCATGGGCCAGTCTTTATTGTTGGAGAGGTGGGTATCATGGCTTGTCAAGCCCTTCCCTGTGAGTAGGCAGCATGTCTCTCACCTGAAGAGGGAAGGGAAATCTGGGAAAGCAGATGGAAAAAAAATCAGTGCAAAACTAAAACCAAAAACTAAATCAGTGCAAAAAACTAAAGCAAAACTAAAAACAGCTTCCATAATCTTCCACAGATTGCCCCAAACTGTTTGGTCTGCTGACTCACAGGGTGGTGGTCAACTTAGCCTCACTAACACTTAGCCTGTGGCCATCCATGGTTGAATGTCACAGGACTCTGCATGGTTCTGCTCAGCTGCCAAAACAAAGCACAGCAGAGTGATGGTTTCAACAATAGACACATATTTTCTTTTCGTTTTGGAGGCTGGAAGCCCAAGGTTAAGATGTTAGCAAGGTTGCTTCCGAATGAGGCCTCTCTCCTTGGCCTGCAGACAGCCACCTCCCCCTTGTGTCCTCGGGGCCTGTCCTCCGTGCAGGTACACGTCCCGTACCCCTTTTGTGTGTTCGCATTTCCACCTCTTATGAGGACACTAGTCAGATTAGATAGGGACCTACTCTAAAGGCCTTACCCTGACTTGATCAACTCTGTAAAGGCCCTATACAATCCAGACACACTCTGAGGCCCTGGATATTAAGGCTTCTACATATGAATGTTCAAGGAACATAATTCAGCCAAAACCCAACTCCATCCACAGAATTACACAGACGTTAGGATTTCAGAAATCCCTGAGTCCATTCCCTGGCATTTGCAGTGACACTCAGGGTCATGGAGCTTTTGCCCGGCGTCACAGAGTAAGGCAGTGCAGGGCAGGGTCCTGAGTCCTGGGGCTGCCCTGCTCAGCGGCATGACCCAGGTGGGCACCATTCTCCCCTGTAAGAAGTGGAGGAGGAGTCCTCTCGCCCTGGGCTGTCTGTTGAGAACTCAGAGCACAATCACACTCGTAAACATGCTTTGTAAACCTGAATTCTGCCACTGAACTCTACAGTCAAACGTGGTTATAATAGTATGCTTTATGTTATGTGACTTTTACCACAATAATAAAAGACATTAAAGAGAAAAGAAAATAAATTCATCCAGCTATCCTCAAGAAGTATAAAAACAATCATGGTCTCCAGCCTGGATACATTACTCTTGGGAATCTTTTTCTAAAAAATAAACCTAGCAGAAAGGAAAAAAGAAATGGAACAGAAAAGAATAAAGAGCACAGAAGAAAGGGGAAGGGATAGGAATAGAACGCAGTAGAATAGCTAACAGGTAGGAATAGGGAATTGGGGGTGAATTTCGGACTTATTTACATGTGTGTCCCGGTTTGGAATGTAGGCTGTGGTTCACAAAGAGCTTTGGAAGCCAATGCTGTGCTTTCCAGCCCTTTGTCTACAAGCATCTCTTCTAGGACCCAGGAGTTATGACTTTCAAAACCTTAATGATAGGTCCTGCCCCTGTTCAGTTTTGAATGGAGTTATTTCTGAAAAGTAAATGCCTTTCCTATTGGAGTTCCCAAAGATTAGGGATAAGACTGCCAATCTGGTGAACTTCTGGATGGCAGCTAAAAATCACGTTTCCTTGCCGCCTCAAGAATTTTTTCAGGGCCATACTCCCAGAATCCCCCGTTGCTTCTGGGCATATTCCACTTGTGAATACAGAAGCTCCCCTACCCACCGATAGCCTGGGTCATCCGGCTCCCCCCACCCCAATACTATTTTTTTTATCTAGTTTTTAGTGTCTATCTGGGTCATACACGTATGCAGTTTGAAGACTCAGACAGGCTCTCCATGAACAAAGGGCTGCTTTGCCTCTGCCAGATGGCTCCTCTTTCCTGCTCCTCACAGTCCGCATTGGAGAATTTTTAGTGGATACTTGTGACATTATCTCCATGTCAACAAATAGCAAGTTTTGACCACTGCTTCTTGATTTTTTCAGTTTTAGACATGATCTTTGTATTTCTTATTATGAAGCAAATTTAGCTCTTTCCAGTTTCTCCAGCAGGCCCTTCTAATCTCATCATTACCTCCAGTAGAGTTATGTAATTTCTGTAAGTATTTAGGGTCTGTAGTATGATTATATAAATTCTACTCACACTATGCTTGTTTCCCAAACACAATTTTAAGTCTTTCCTGGATAGAAATAGATAACTTGATTTTTCACTTGCTTATTATCTATGTTTAGCATTAATTCTACCCTTTAAACGGAGAAAGCAATGGCACCCCACTCCAGCACTCTTGCCCGGAAAACCCCATGGACGGAGAAGCCTGGTAGGCTGCAGTCCATGGGGTCACTAAGAGTCGGACACAGCTGAGCGACTTCCCTTTCACTTTTCACTTTCAAGCATTGGAGATGGAAATGGCAACCCACTCCAGTGTTCTTGCCTGGAGAATCCCAGGGACGGCAGAGCCTGGTGGGCTGCAGTCTATGGGGTTGCACACAGTCGGACACGACTGAAGCGGCTTAGCAGCAGCAGCAGCTACCCTTTAAACTAGCTGTCCCTAGTTGTGTAACTCTCCTCTGAATACCTTCAAACACACTGGGCAATGCAATAACACGACCTTCTTGAGGAAAACCCCCGCAGCCCTCCAACCTACTTCAAAATATGTGTGTTTCCTAGGCCTGCTTCACAGTTTTTTCTTGAGCATTCTCTTCATTATTTTTTGGGAATCTCTCTCATAGATTCCAGGTCTTTTTCTTCCTTAATTTCTTTTTTCCTTTTTATGATGCAAATCATGGAGTCCCTTTCTGAGAAAGGCAATGTGGAACCAATGTTTTGAGAGCTTGTATACCCACCAAATGTCTTTATTCTACTCTTCCCCTTGGCTTAAGACAGAATTCCAAGTTGGAATAACTTTTCTTTAGACTTTTGAAGATATTGTTCTATTGTTTTCTGGCTTCCAAGGTTACTTTGAGGAGTCCCAAGCTATTTTTGTCATTGATCCTCTGTCCCCTGTTTCTCTGGAAGCTTGTGCATGAATATACTCTTTTGTTGCTCTGAAATTTTGTGATGCAGTAGGACAGCTTTATTTTATCCATCATGATGAATACTCAGTGGATGTGTATGGAGGTGGTGAGGGTTGTTGGGGTCCTTGTTGGAGAAGGCTGCTGGGGTGCTCCTGTTCTCTTTATTTCCCTCAGGAAGATGCTGTGGTCAGATCCCTCTTGGTGCTGGGTTTGGCCTGAAGGCATGTGCACTACTGAGGCGACACCAGAGTGTGAGGTGTGGTCAGGTTTGGAGTGGTCATAGGGCCAGGCCCGGCACATGAACCTGTAGCCCCCAGATCCAAGGTACAAGCATGCTTGGTGTGACAGAGATTGCTGTTCAGTTGCTCAGTCATGTCCAGCTCTTTGAGACCCCTTGGGCTGCAGCACGCCAGGCTTCCCTGTCCGTCACCATCTCTCGGAGCTTGCTCAAACTTATGTCCATTGAGTCAATGATGCCATCCAAACATCTCGCCCTCTGTAATCCCCTTCTTCTCCTACCACCAATCTTTCCCAGCATCGGGGTCTTTTCTAATGAACTGGTTCTTCACATCAGGTAGCCAATGTGTTGAAGCTTCAGCATTAGTCCTTCCAATGAATATTCAGGACTGATTTCCTTTAGGATTTAGGATTGAGATCCAATGATCTCCTTGCTGCCCAAGGGACTCCCAAGAGTCTTCTCCAACACCACAGTTCAAAACATCAATTCTTTGGTCCTCAGCCTTCTTTAGGTTCACCTCTCACATCCATATATGACTGCTGGAAAAACCATAGCTTTGGCTAGACGGACCCTAGTCGGCAAAGTAATGACAGTGATACTGGTGTCTAAGACGCAGGCACACAAGCCGGTGCCGAGGCTCTGAGGCTCAGGGCACAGGAACACTTGCTGTGGGGTGGTGGCGATGCCAAGTGTATACAGAGTGGTTTCCGAGCTAGGGGCTGGGCATGTGTGCAACTGTTTGGTGGGGGATGAGGGAATGGAGTAGGGGCATGGGAGCTCTGGCCCTGGGGCATGCAGCGGCAACTGCTCTCAAGGCAGGAAGCGAAGCGACGGCTCCTTTTAAAAGAGTGGGGAACGTAGCGGCTGCTTCTCCCGGGAGGCACAGCAAGGTGGATTCCAAGCAGCTTGGTTCGCTGGTGTCGGGTCAGTGTCAGCAAATACTGCAGCAGTCCTCGGTGGTGAAAGCTTTGGGTGTCTCTGTGCTGACGAGGGCTGCAGTGGTCTTCTGACCTCTTTCCCCCATGTGGGAAGGTCCTGCTGAGGGCGTCCGTCTTGGCACTGAACTGTGCCGGACTGGGAGATGGGGTGATCCCAGGAAGATGCTTCTGATGCTTTTCTATGCATCTTTTCATCCTTGGGTTTTGTGCTCCACTGAGCTGCTGCAGGTGCTTTCATTCAGAGCTCTTCCAGTGCTATGCTATTTCATTTGTGTGTGTGTGTATGTCTGTGTGTGTGTGAAGGACAAACATTGGAACTTCCTAGTGTGCTAACTGCCTGAGATCACTTCTCCTCCTTACTTTTTACCTTTGATTTCTTTCCTCAGCGTTTGCTCTAGTGATTACAATGTTACTGCTGTTCAGTTGCTGCGTGGCATCCAACTCTTAGTGATCCCATGAACCGCAGCATGCCAAGCTCCTCTGTCCTCCATCTCTCAAGTTCCTCAAATTCATGTCCACTGAGTCAGTGGCGCTATGTAACCATCTCATTCCCTGCCGTCCTCTCTCCTTTCACCTTCAGTCTTTCCCAGCATCAGTGATTACAACATGCCTCTTCAATGGACCATAATCTACTTTCAATTAATGTAGTTTTTGGTGAAAGAAAAAGGAGACTTTGCACACGTATAGCTCCATTTCTCACTCTCCCCTTCTCTGTGCTATTATTGGCATATATATTTATGTGTGCTGCAAACCACAGTACAATGTTATAATTTCTGCTTGAGCAATCATATGTGTTTTTTTAAGTTAAGAGAAGAAAAGATAATATATTATTATACATTTTTAAATTTACTTACATGCTTGCCATTTCCAGTGCTTTTCATTTCTTTCTGTCAGCTGGTTAACATCCAGTATCATATTCTTTCAGTCAGAAACAAATTCTCTGTTTTACTTATCTGAAAAACCGTTTATTTCACCTTCACTTTTTAAAGATATTTTTATTGGTTAGTAAATTCTTGGTTTTTTGTTTTTTTAATTTTAGCACTTTAAATATGCCATTCCAGTGTCTTCTAGCCACCACCGTTTCTGATGAGAATTCAACCACTAATTGCATTGTTGTTGCCACAAATATGATGGATCATTTGTTTCTCTTGCTGCTTGCAGGATAATCTCCTTTCTTTGGTTTTCAGTATATAACCATGATGTCCCAGTGTGGTTCTCTTTGTGTTTATATTATGTTGGGTTTATTCTGTTTTCTGACTGTGCTAGTCTGTTTGGGTTACTACAGCAAAATGTCATGAACTGAGCGGTTTATAAACGTACATTTATTGCCCACTAATCTGAAGGCTGGCAAGTCCAGGATCACGGTGCCGGTGGATTCAGGGTCTGGTGAGTGTCTGCTTCACTGATGACCGATTGTCTTTTTGCAGTACGCTTGCATGGTGGAAGAGAGAGAATTCTCTCTATATAAAATTTTCAAAAGGCCTTTTTAATTTTTTAAGTTCACTAGTTCTTACTGTTTTCCAGGTAAATAAAAGTGAGGGAATTTGCCTTTATCCAATTTACATGAGGCCATCGGGGAAGGCAATGGCACCCCACTCCAGCACTCTTGCCTGGAAAATCCCATGGACGGAGACGCCTGGTGGGCTGCTGTCCATGGGGTCGCTGAGAGTCGGACACAACTGAGCGACTTCACTTTTGCTTTTCACTTTCACGCATTGGAGAAGGAAATGGCAACCCACTCCAGTGTTCTTGCCTGGAGAATCCCAGGGACGGCGGAGCCTGGTGGGCTGCCGTCTATGGGGTCGCACAGAGTCGGACACGACTGAAGTGACTTAGCATGCTCTCATGGCCTAGTCACCTCACAGATGTTCCACTTCATAACTAGGTTGGGCACGCTGAGTCCAACGTACGGATCTGGGGGGACACAAACACTCAGACCATAGCATCGACCCTTTAAGCCAATGTCATTCACTAACACTGAATAATTGTCAACTAATTTTTTTCTTCAAATCGTTTACCTGTGTCTTTTCTCCTTTCTTCTATTTTGGGGCTCCTGTTACATTTATATTTGAACATTACACTTTGTTTGTCAGTTCTCTAAGTCTCGTTCATTTTTCTTAACTCTTTCTGCTTCTCTCTCTCTCTCTCTCTTTTTTTGATTCAATAACATTTTTTGCTCTGTCTTCAAATTCACACCTTTCTCCTGCCCTCTCAAATCTGCTGTTGAGCCCATCTAGTTAATTTTCAACTTCAGTCTTTGCAGTTTTCAACTCCAGAAATTCCACTCGATTCTTATTTACAATTTCCACTTTTCTGTTGAGTCTCTTATTGTTGACATATTCTCCACATAAACTCCCTTAATTCTTAAACATATATTCTTTTCATTTCTTGAACATAACTATAAAAGCTGCTTTGAAATCTCTGCCTGCTAAATCCAACATCTGGGTCCATGTGGCATCAGAATATTGACTTTTTTCTGGTCACAGTTTCTTGTTTGCTTGTGTGCCTAGTAATTTCTAGTTGAAAACTGGACATTGCTGTGAATTCTATTTTATTCCTGAATTTTGTTTTATCTTTTGAAAGTTGTTTCCTGTTCTCTTAACTCTTCTGCACCTGAATTGCAAAGCTGGTCTCCTGCACGGTGTGCAGCCGTTGATATCCCCGTGTAGCGTTTCCTTTCAGTATTTCACTTTGTTTTTCAGTCTGGCTCCCTAAGGGCGCTCCCTGATTGTGCACGATTTAATGGTCAGGTCATTATTTGGATAGAAGTTCTGCTCAGAAACCTTGAACATGTGAGCCTTCTACCTTCTGCTGTCTAAGCTGTGTGTGGTTGAAGGAACAAATTCAGCTCTGCAGAGTGTCCTTTAGTCTCCCCTGATTTTCACTTTTTCTGGACTCTCCCTGGCCTCCCTGACTTGCACATATTTTAGGAGTTGGTCAGGGACATGTGAGGAGTTTATTATCTCAACCCTTTTGTGGCTCCCTTACTTCTAGATTTCCCCCATTGCATTTCTGGGTGAACTTTAGGCTGCTCTGAACAGAAGTTATGCTCTCAAGCCCAGTAAACCTGCAGTTTTTCACTTTGATCTGAACTGTCCTGTGACCTTTAACCCATAAACAGCAGATTTTCACCTCCTCACTCCAGATCCCATCTGTCACCTCCACCTGGCTGCTGGTTTTCACTAACAGGCCTCAAACAAGTTCATCATTCGCATAAGTAAAACTGTGGTTCTCGGGACTTCCCTGGTGGTCCGGTGGCTAAGATTACACACTCCCAATGCAGGGGGGCTGCTTGGATCCTGGTCAGGGAACTAGGTCCCACCTGCTGCAACTAAGAGCTTGCCTGCCACAACTAAAGATCCTGCATGCCACAGGGAAGATCACAGATCCCTTGAGCAGCAACCAAGACCTGGCGCAGCCAGTAAAGTAAAATTATATTTAAAAAAATAAGTCATAGTAAGAAAAGAAAAAAGCTGTGTTTCTCATCAGCCAGGCTGAGGTGTGTGGACGAGGCACAGAAAGTCCAAACAGGAAGACCACAGGCTCATGGCCGTTCTGATGCAGGAGCAGTTTTCCAAGATTAAACACTTCTCAATCTGTTTGCCTTCGGCCAGGCTCCAGTGCCTTTGAATGGTGAATTTTGACAACTTTATCTGGCTTTATACTTGTTTTCTTCAGAGGGAATTTGCCCCACTTCTCACACCACCATTCCTAAGTGAATCTTGGACTGGATTATTTTAATGTTTCTTCCCTCCAACTATTCTATTGTCCACAGCTTTTGATTTTTTTTTTTCCAGAAATGTTCTGATGTCAGAAGGCTGTTGCAAGCACATGGAAGGATAGCTCTAAATTTTGCATATGTCACCTCAAATGTGCAAAAATAAATGGGGCAGCCAGTGAGGCTGAACACGGGGGGAGGGTCAGAGCTGGAGTCTCATCTCAGCACAGCCCTGGCAGCCCTCTCTGAGGTTCTCCAAGAAAAGTTCCTGCTAAGGACACCCCTCGCCTCACTTCATCTGTCTTGCTGCTTCCCATCTTCTCTCCCAGCTCCTCTCCTCCTCCCCTGCCTTTCTTATGGATGCCATGACTGTGTCAGGGTGAAAATGGCTGAAAGTAACTTTCACTTCTGCTTAGACAACTGAAACCCAAGAGTAAGGTCATTTCCTCCTTCTTTTCTGGGTGGCTGCTGGAATCCATTTTTGGGTTTTTTTTTCCGATCCCTGTTGGGGGTGGACAGAAAGGTGAAGTTTTTTCCCCCCCAAATCACACAAAAGCCAGCTTCTCTGAACTCCTTTCCCTGCAAACCTCACACATCCCCTCTCACTCCAACCTTGAATAGACAAGTCATTGGAGGAAATGGATTTTTCTCTTAGAAAGATAGGCTCCCTGTTTCCCACTGTATTCTCTGTATCCTCGAGTTCAAGTATGTAAAAAGTTCTTCACAACTCACTTATTTAAGCCCATAGATTAAAAAAAAAACAATTAGACATAATTCAGGCAGTATCACTGGACCCTTGGTAAGTAAAAAGCTCAATACTGGCTCTGCCTCTGAGAGTCTGCAGGATCCTTAGGGACAAACTGTGTTCAAAGCCGTCTCCTTGGTGATGTCCTCCAGTAGTCCCTGATGGAGTTATTGTTCCTGCCTCTGTTCTAATACTGTGCCTTGTTGAGGCACCAATGGCTGCACTTACCACACCAGTCATGGTCGTCTATCCCGCAGATCCCTCGCAGACACCTTAGACTGGCTCCCACAGAGGCCAGGCATGCTTATTTATATCTGCAGCCCCAGCCTCTTGTGTGTTCTTAAAGCAAACAATCAGAAAAGTGTGTTGTATTAGCTGAATTGAAATAACCGGACTGAATAATCTCTCCTCAATCCAATAACTTTTCTGTACTTAAGATTTTTTTTTTGACTTCCAAGTTTTGTTTCATTTTTAATTGGAGGATAATTGCTTTACAGTGTCGTGTTGGTCTCTGCTGTACAACGATGTGAATCAGCCGTAAGTACACACATATGTGTCCCCTTCCTCTTGAGCCTCCCTCCCACCGCCTTAATCTCTCTCCTCTAGGTTGTCTCAGAGCACCAGGCTGAGCTCCTGTGTAGTTACTATATATCAAATCAGTAACTTTTAAATCACAAATGTAAGTAGTTTGGGAGTCTTCAAACTAGAGTGTAAATGCTTAGGTCCAATTCTCAGGTGTCAGGAAGTGACTATAAGAATAACATCTATGACTCACTGAACACAGCCAGTTCTGGGCACTTTGCTGTCAAGGATGGAAGAAGCCAAAGCAGTTTTTCTAAAAGATCAGATTTGGCACTTGGATTAGACATATTCACATCAGCTGCCAGTTATTTGGAGTTCTCATGTGCTAAATACTGTAATAGAGGCTTTTATCACAAACTTAAGTAGTTTGGGAGTCTTCAAACTAGAGTGTAAATGCTTAGGTCCAATTCTCAGGTGTCAGGAAGTGACTATAAGAATAACATCTATGACTCACTGAACACAGCCAGTTCTGGGCACTTTGCTGTCAAGGATGGAAGAAGCCAAAGCAGTTTTTCTAAAAGATCAGATTTGGCACTTGGATTAGACATATTCACATCAGCTGCCAGTTATTTGGAGTTCTCATGTGCTAAATACTGTAATAGAGGCTTTTTATACATTAATCTGTCTGTTCTCACAAAAAATCTTTTGGGGGAAATAAAACTGTTTCCAAGGAGTCTTAGAACCCAAGATCTCTATGTTGCTGCTACAGTTGCCACGAACATCTGTCAAAAAACTCTTTCCTGCCAGAGACTCACAGTGAATTACTCTCTTAATCCTAAAATCCAAGGGAAGGGACTCTATGAAGGTGAGATTCTGAACTGTAGTCTCAGGGCAGGAATAGAAGTCAGTGTGTCTAAATTCTCTCCTTGCCCCTCCTTACCGCCCATATGGAGATTCCCAGACATAAGGGCAGGAGAGGAGACCACCCGTTGGCTCCCTTTGGTCCACAGATCAGAAAATAGGAGGCCAGTGGCTCCCTATACCCGGCTGAACCAATAAGTCTCCAGAGGGCATCTCAGCAAACTTCTTGGTCCCATTGGTCCCTCAGCTGGTGTGGTAAAGGACAGCACCTCACCACCCTAGATGCTACGGACCTTCCCCATCAACTCCATCATTCTCTGCTCCTCTGAGTTTTCACAGTGGAGTGACACAGCGCAATTGAAAAGGCTCTGAGATCAGAATCAAGGACTGGCTAGAGTCAAGGGAATTTCCTTACTAGAGACAAGGGAATTAGCCAAATTTTTGCCGTCACTCCATTCCATCCTTTGTGCTCTTAGTATCCCATGAGCTGGGTATCATCAGGACTACTTGGAAGACAAGACAAAACCAGCATGGCTGGGAGCCGGCCACCTTGCTCACGCAGACGGCACAAGGCAGCAGAACCCAAGCTCCTTCTTCCTTTGCAGACAACCCTGCAAGGCAGCGTGAAATACCTTGCAGGGTTAACTTGGAGGTATACTAACTCTGCCAGGCTCACTGCAGGAAAAACACCTCCGAGTTGTTAAACCAAAGCCCCTTGGGAAAACTTTCTGACGGCAGAGGGGCACAGTGACAAACGTAGCCCAGCTCCAGAGAAAGACCAGCTGCTTGTGCTCTTGGTCATAGGCTTTTCCTGGGCACAGCGAGCCCACGAAAGCGTTCCAAGGGCCGGTGGGAGGGGCGGGGCTCTGTGGAGGCAGCTGTGACCACAGACGGGGGTGGGGGGATAGCCTGCCACCTCGGCGGGGTGCTTGCCATCATCGGCAGGAAGCCACGAACTGCTGAAGTGACTGAGACGCCTGGGATGGGCCCTGCTTCAGGATTGTTTCCGACTCGCTGGTTGTAGCTAGGAGGCCGCTGCCCCACAAGGCGCGGCGATTTGAAGAGCTATGGTGAGCAGCCGCTGAATACCGCCAAGGTAAGACTCATCTTCCGCCTTCCTGACCATCCATTTCCTCATGCAGTGCAGACAGTGCTTAGGGGCCTGTGGAGACCCTGGGAGAGTGGGCAGGAGCATCGCTAAGGGTGTTACAGGGAAGAGGGAAGACTTTCTTAGGATCTGAGCCCCAGCTGTGGATAGATTGCCCCATCGTTTGTTCATTTCTATTTTAGAGGGTTGTTTTTTTTTTAATTTTTCATCTTATTTTTAATTGGAGGATTATTACTTGACAATATTATGATGGTTTCTGCCATACTTCAATATGGGGCGGTCACCCAAAAGAGTTTTTTTGATTGATAAAACTTGAGCCCATCCAGGATAGAGGCTGCTGCTCAGGCTTTCAAAGCTGGAAGAGGTGGTGAATGTGCCACAGAAGAGAGACAGGAGGAGGCTGTGGGTGGGGTGAGGGCATGGATGGGCACTCAGGGCCGTGTGCTCCAGCAAGAGCCTCCCTGTGAAGGAGGGTAAAGTTCCATGGTGCCAAGCTGGTGCAGGGGAGCAGTGACGTGTGGAGGGTCTGACTCAAGGTCAGTGATTGGTTGTTGCTTTCATTTCATTTTGGTCTTCTTAAAATCAGGTTTTCCATTTTTCAGACATCTGGAGGTAGGGTGATGGAATAGGCTTGTTGCTGTTTGGTTGCTAAGTCATGTCCAACTCTCTGTGACCCCATGGACTGTAGCCCACCAGGCTCCTCTGTCCATGGGATTCTCCAGGTAAGAATACTGGAGTGGGTTGCCACGCCCTCTTTCAGGGGATCTTCCCAACCCAGGGATTGAACCTGTGTCTCCTGCATTGGCAGGTGGATTCTTTACCACTGAGCCACTAGGGAAGCCCCGGAATAGGTTTAAAGATGGCCTGTTTGGCTAAGAGAGCTCTTTGGCCAACTGTGAAAAGAAAGAAGAGTTGATATCTTGAGAGAATCTGAGAAATTGTAGGATTTTGACAACTTTCCCAGTCATTTCCTAACTGGCCAATGTGTTCACTCACCCTCAATTGCCACGTGACGAAGGAACGAAAGAACTGTTATTGCGGTGCTTCTGTCATTATAGAGAAGAATTCCGCACAATATATGTCGACACTCTTCCCTCCTGGAAGGGAGTTAGAATCCCCTCAGCTTAAGTAAGAACTGCACTTACTGGAGAGTATGGAGTAGGAAAACTGGTAACCCTGCAGTGGAGAATCCTGGCCCCAAGGTCAAGGTTAACATCTCCAGGGATAAAGTCACCTTGTATTTATTGTGTAACTTTGGCTGCAAGGAGAAAAGTACTTCACCTCCATGCTATTCCTTCCTCAAACCCCTAATCCTA
Source organism: Aepyceros melampus (assembly GCA_006408695.1). Classification (NCBI taxonomy): domain Eukaryota; kingdom Metazoa; phylum Chordata; class Mammalia; order Artiodactyla; family Bovidae; genus Aepyceros; species Aepyceros melampus. The sequence continues at coordinate 555,495 of SJXQ01000316.1, read as the reverse complement.
GTCTAGTTATGAGAAAACATCAGACAAACCCAAACTGAAGGGCTACAGACTATTTGACCTTCAAGATTCAAGGTCATGACAAACAAGTAAAGAGAGGGAAATTGTCACTTCAGAGGAGAATAAGGAGAAATGACAGCTAAATCCAGAATTCACATATGGGTTGGTTTGGAGCCTGGAACAACAACCTCAAAGTCTAGTGAAGAATAGGTGAACTGTAAATGAAGTCTGGAGTTTAACAGCTATCACTGATGTGCCTTCCTTGGTTCTGGCAAGTGTACCATAGATAGGAAAGACCCCAGCACTCAGGGAACCTGGGTGCAGGATGCATGGCAAGTCTCTATCCTAGCTTTGTAATTTTTCTGTAAACCTAAAATTTCCAAAATAAAAAAATAAAAATCTATGCTCATCCTGCCTTGGAGCAGAAATAGTCAACATCTGAACATGCTTAGGAAAACTAGTGTCCATGGCCTGGGGGGCCCACCCTCTCTTTGAACATTCTGGAACCCGGAAAGCCTCTTGCATTTTCTATCAGCCTCTCTCCCAACTCCCCACCTGATTCTCAGAAAGCACCGTATTTCCGTCTCTTCGTGGTCTTCCTCATCATTCATTATTTTTTCATTCAACACACATTTCTGAGCCTTCACTGTGTCAGGGGGATTTAGGCCTAAGGACTGCACTTCTGTCTCCCAGCGGAGCTCACTGTGCTAGTTCAGGCTCCTGGGCCTCCAGCTCATGCCCAGCTACCCAGACCAGACCCCCTGAGGAAGCAGGAGGCTGAGCGTGGAGGCCAATAAGGGCCCAGACCCGGCATGGAATACCCGGATGGACTCTGCCATCCTGGGCTCACCCATCCCTGCAGAATCTGTGGCCAGCCAGGCAGCACTGAACTGCGCTGCAAACACTCTTCCACGAGCAGAGCATCTCCTGCAGAATGCAGAGTCAAACTGGAAGTCTAAGACCCAGCTCCTGCTTGAGTGACGCCTGGGGGGCCTGGTCCCTGCACAGACCCTCGAATCTGCAACATCCAGACCAGATCACCAGGGCAAGCAGCCTTGCTTTAAAGACCAAGTGTTTAGAGAGGTGCCAGGGAGACAGAGAAACCCAACCCACCGCCCTCAACACACATACACATTCACATACATACACACACATGCACGTGCGCGCGCTCGCGCTTCACAGGCCCGGCAGAGCAGGTGTGCCCTTGTTCAAAGGCAATGTCTCAACCAGATTAGAGAAAGCTTCGGAAGCAGACATGAAAGAGGAAAGAACTATGAAGCTGCGGGGAGACAGCATTTACGTGAAAATCACAACGCTTAGATGAAGATCTGAGCTGGGGAGCGGTGATTACCACTGGGCCTGCAGTCCCTTTCCTGCCACATCTCCTGCTCCGCCACTGCTCCTGGAACACACCAGGCCCTTCCTGCTGGTCGCTCTGGGGTGCACCTCTCCTCTTTCTCATCCAGGCAAGTTCCTCTTGTCCTGGCTTTCAGGATCAGCGCCCATGTCTTCTCTCCTGTCGTGTCATGCCGTGCCATGCCAAGTCGCTTCAGTTGTGTCCAACTCTTTGTAACCCTATGTACTCTAGCCCACCAGGCTCCTCTCTCCATGGGATTCTCCAAGCAAGAATACTGAGCGGGTTGCCATGCCCTCCTCCAGGGGATCTTCCTGACCCAGGGATTGAAACTGTGTCTCTTCTATCTCCGGCATTGGCAGGCAGGCTCTTTACCACCAGCATCACCCAGGAAGCCTACCAGTGCCCAAATCCACGCCTGAGTCCCAAGGCCTCTAGCACATGCCTGGGGCACTTTGTTGGCACGCCTGCTGCCCCTCTGGATCTGGGCTCTTCAAGACAGGGACCAAGTCCTCCCTCCAAACACTATCCAAAACAGGACAGGGTTTTAGAAAGAGCTTGAAGCATGATGAGGGTGTTAAATAAGAATCATCTTCCTTTCTGTGTACGAAACATAGATCAGTTCTTTATTTTTTCACCAAGAGGGCCAACTTATGGTGAGATATCCGGTTGTGTTTATTGTACTTAGACAAATGACCTATGTTTCAACTGTCCACTTTTACAGTTATTCTACCTTGTATTGCTACAGAAATTCTATAAAATTATTTCACGGTAAGCTTCTTTTTAGTCCTACCATTTCTAAAGTAAATGAGACTTTTAAAAAACAAATTTTTTTTTTAATATTGCAGTTGAAGATAGGATCAAAAGTAATAAACTGTTTTATGATTTTATTTGGGTGGCTTTATGGGAAAGGCTGCAGTTGCCATTTCCTAGTGGAAAGGAGCCATTTCCGTTTTGTGGTGTCTGTCCCTTTGTCTGTCTGGCAGACTCCCTGGCACTGTCAGGGGTGTTGGGGACATGTCAGGTTAAGACAGAACAGGGGCTGGCCTCCAACTTTCCGGGAAACACACACACACACGTAAGTTAATCATCAGTTTTACTGGTATAAATGATGAGTAACACTCATTTACAAATATTAATATATATAATACCCATTCTTATAAATACCACATAGCCAACTGATTCTCCATAGATTGATCTTGTGAACTTTTGCCAAACTCTTGGACGCAAAGTCAAGCAACTGATGCCCATGAACTTCACTGATATTTTCATTTATTCTAAGAGGTAAGATCAGAGTGAAACACAAAGACGTGTCTGAACTGCGCCTGATAGTCTGTGGGGTGACCCACTTCTTCACTAAATTGGATAACAGCATTTTATTTCTTGAAAATTTTCTCCATGTTGGGGGGCGCTATCCACAGCTGCAAATCCTTTTAAGCAAAATCAACACTATTAAGATTTTCTCCATCACCGTCTTAAGTCAGGGAAATCAACAAAAATGCATCAACCACACATGTGTTCAGTTCAGTTGCTCAGTCATGTCTGACTCTTTGTGACCCCATGGACTGCAGCATGCCAGGCTTCCCTGTCCTTCACCAACTCCTGGAGCTTGCTCAAACTCATGTCCATCAAGTTGGTGATGCCATCCAGTCATCTCATCCTCTGTCGTCCCCTTCTCTTCCCGCCTTCAATCTTTCCCAGTATCAGGGTCTTTTCCAATGAGTTAGTTCTTCGCATAGGGTGGTCAATGTATTGGAGTTTCAGCTTCAGCATCAGTCCTTCCAGTGAATATTCAGGACTGATCTCCTTTAGGATGGACTGTTTGGATCTCCTTGCAGTCCAAGGGACTCTCAAGAGTCTTCTCCAACACCACAGTTCAAAAGCATCAATTCTTCGGCACTCAACTTTCTTTATAGTTCAACTCTTACATCCATATGTGACTACTGGAAAAACCATAGCTTTGACTAGTTGGACCTTTGTTGGCAAAGTAATGTCTCTGTTTTTAAATATGTAGCCCTTGCCTAATCCTGTGGTATAAAAACTCCTACCACAGCCGATTTCAAGCTGCCAAAACATCTTCACTGAACATGAAGCTAGAAAGCCAGAAAGAGAGGGAGGTAGCACATGGTTATATTGTTTCCACCCAACAGATACAACTGAGGTAAACAACTTTAGGATCAGAGACAGCAGTAAAATATCCAGGAAGTTTCCACATATGTGTGTTAACATATGGTTTTTGTTTTTCTCTTTCTGACTTACTTCACTCTGTATGACAGCCTCTAGGTTCATCCACGTCTCTACAAATGACCCAATTCTGTTCCTTTTTATGGCTGAGTAATATTCCACTGTGCATTTGTATCATAACTTCTTTATCCTGCTGGCAGGGCAGGAAGAGATGCAGATGTAGAGAATGGATGTGTGGACATGGGGGGTGGTGGTGGTGGTGGTGGGATGAGCTGGGAGACTGAGCTGTGCCTGGACATACCATACATATATACATCCCTCTCGGGGTCAGCAGAGCCTCGCTGAGGGAGCTACTGCGTGATGCAGGCCTGTGTGCGCTGACCACTTTGGGAAGGAAATGCCAGGTGTGCAGGATGGTGGCTCTTGCTGTTCATGACACCCCAGCTACAGGGCTGGGGAGATAAAAGGGAGGCGGTTAGGAGCTTGCCTGAGGGACGTGAGCCAAGTCTGAGGTCGGAGCTGTGCTGCCGTGGCACTCTTACTCAGGAGCCTCCGTGCTCAGGACTGGTGTGCTGACTGACCGTGACCCCAAGAAGGTCAAGTCCTGATTGATGAAGCTGCTGCCTCCTCACCCCTGGCAGGTTGCCCTGCAAGAAGCTCTTTGGAAATTTTCTCTTGGTGGCTATTTTGAGAGTAGCTAACCTCCCGTGACCCAGGGGAGTGGTCTGTCACCTGAATGGGTCCTTTACTTCTGACTCTGTTTGTGGGTGATGGGGGAGAATCTAAACAGCAGAAGCTCACATGGATTTAGATATGAAATTCCTCGTGCTCTTTGAGGGAACCAGTGTTTCCCTCAGCCCAGACTCAGGTGCCAAGGACCCAAGCTGTGTGTGGTCTGCCAGGAGAGAGGAGATGCTCTCTCTCTGCTCTTTCAGCCACAGGCTCAAGGTTTTGTGCTCAGTGGGGGTCTGTGGGGCTCTGAGTCCTCTGGGGGTCTGTCTTCTTCATCTGCTCACTTAGAAAGCCTTCTAAACAGGGCAACTTAGAAGCAGGAGATCAGCCACAACCCTTTGGGAGAACAGGCTGATTTTGGACAGATGTATCATGTATCTCCTTTCTTTCTAACTATAACAATCATAAAATACCAAAAAAAAAAAAAAATCTCTTACTCAGGAGCCTCCGTGCTCAGGACTGGTGTGCTGACTGACCGTGACCCCAAGAAGGTCAAGTCCTGATTGATGAAGCTGCTGCCTCCTCACCCCTGGCAGGTTGCCCTGCAAGAAGCTCTTTGGAATTTTCTCTTGGTGGCTATTTTGAGAGTAGCTAACCTCCCGTGACCCAGGGGAGTGGTCTGTCACCTGAATGGGTCCTTTACTTCTGACTCTGTTTGTGGGTGATGGGGGAGAATCTAAACAGCAGAAGCTCACATGGATTTAGATATGAAATTCCTCGTGCTCTTTGCGGGAACCAGTGTTTCCCTCAGCCCAGACTCAGGTGCCAAGGACCCAAGCTGTGTGTGGTCTGCCAGGAGAGAGGAGATGCTCTCTCTCTGCTCTTTCAGCCACAGGCTCAAGGTTTTGTGCTCAGTGGGGGTCTGTGGGGCTCTGAGTCCTCTGGGGGTCTGTCTTCTTCATCTGCTCACTTAGAAAGCCTTCTAAACAGGGCAACTTAGAAGCAGGAGATCAGCCACAACCCTTTGGGAGAACAGGCTGATTTTGGACAGATGTATCGTGCATCTCCTTTCTTTCTAACTATAACAATCATAAAATACCAAAAAAAAAAAAAAACAACCACCTTTTGGAAACAGATATGAGCCATCAGTAATTCCACCTCTGATTTCTACCCGAGACTTGCTCACCTTGGTTTGCAGGATGCAGCTTTTTATTACTGGAATCACAAAGGACAGAGACCTTTGAAGTCTATGTTTTTCCTTGCTTTCTTTTTTCCATCTTAACATGAGCACCTTTCCCATGGTGACATGTCTTCACAATGGTCATTTTTTCTATTTTTTATTTAAATATAGAAACATTATTTTTACAATATTGTGTCGGTTTCTGCCATACAACAATGCAAATCAGCCATAATTCTCCATATATTCTCTCCTTCCCTAGCCTCCTTCCCATCCCCTTATCCCAACCTTCCAAGTCATCACAGAGTGCCAGACTAGGCTCCCTGTACTACACAGCCCCTTCCCACGAGCTATCTATCTTACATACATATATACAATGGAATATTTCTCAGCCATAAAAAAGAAGGTATCTGAATCAGTTCTAGTGAGGTAGATGAACCTAGAGGCTGTTGTACAGAGTGAAGTACTCGAGAAGAGAAAAACAAATATAGTATATTATAGAAAAATGATATTGATGAACCTATTTGCAAGGAAGGAATGGCGACAAAGATGTAGAGAATGGGCTTGTGGACACAGTGGGGGGTGGAGAAAGTGGGACAAAAGGAGAAAGTATTATCACAATGATCATTTTTGAAACTGCATAATATTTCCCTATCTTAACTCTATTTGAAACTGGACATTTAGTCTCCTTTTTTTTTAAACATCATAGAGGGTTATGATTGGGAACAAAATAACATGTAACTTGTAAAGTCCTTCTGAACTACATCGCACAGCCAAACAGTATTCTCCCCATCTCCCAAGGAACAGCAATTATATAGAGAGACAAAAGACTTATTTGGGGGTGGAGTGGGGTGGTCTTGGATTTGCATTTGAAGTCATGGTGATCGTGGCCTGAGTTCTCATCTTCTCATCTAGCTCCCTTGTTTTCAACAGCTATATTCGTTGGCCAGGATTACTGATGTGGTCTTTGGCAGGAGAACAGACTTTCCTCTCTGTGAGATGAAATGACTCAGAAGGAAACAAAACCCAAGGATTTGGCCTCATTTGTCCCATAGTCTAAACCAAGATTCCTACTCAGAGGTCCATGAATTATTGTGCGGGTTTGCGGGGAGAGGAGTCCTGATACTGAACACAAAATTGGATGTGTCTGCACATAAGTGTACTTGGGAGTGACGGAAGTGTCTGTAGTTTCACCAGGTTCTCAAAGGAGATTGTGATCCCTGAAAATATTTTTTAAAACAGCTGATCTATCTTTCTTTCTTCTTCCCTCCCATTCCCTTTGGCGCGTCCGGTGTTGAAATGAAAGAATTCTAAAGGTCTGTGCCTACATACAGAAGTCCAGATGTGGGATGGGGGCCACATTGTTCCCATCTGAGGAGCCTTTGGATTAGAACCCAAGTCTATCTCACTGCCTGATCTGTGTGTGCGCACCCATCATGTGAAGCTTCCCAGATGGCACCAGCGGTAAAGAATCCGCCCGTCAAAGCGGAGACATAAGAGACGCAGCTTCGATCCCTGGATCAGGAAGATCCCCTGGAGGAGGGAATGAGTGGCTATCCACTCCAGTATTCTTGCCTGGAGAATCCCAAGGACCAAGGAACTTGGCAGGCTATGGTCTGTAGGGTTGCAAAGAGTTGGACACAACTGAAGCAACTCAGCACACACACACGCACACGCACCCATTATGCTAAAGTGCCTTATGGTTAAGAGAGTTGCTTCTCTTTTTCCTTCTTTAACCAAAGCTAATTGCTAATGTGTTCAAGGTTCTGCCATAATTATGGCTATCTTTGGTTCTTCACTAAACTTCACTAAATGTTTTGATTTTTTTTTTAAGCCTTACATTTCTCTCCAGGGAGTCAGACTGACACAGAAATATTTGTGGTGGTTAATTGTTCTTTCCTCCTACAAGCATTAACCACAGGAGATGAGCTGTGTTTATCAAAGGGAAATGTTATCACTCAAGGCTTAAAGAGCCAAGGAAAAAAGTCCAATAGATTGAACCCAACAGTCCAGCCCAATGGGTGGGAGACTTGAGCTCATGATTTACTGAATACAAATGGACCTTTTCTCTTCAGATGTTTTTAGTAACAACAACCTACTTGGCACCTGTTGGTGACTTTGGCTTCCTAAATGTGTTTGATTTCCTTTCTCTCTTAGTAATCCTGTCCTGAATCTCCTTAAACTCAAGTGTTCATGCTGCTGCTGCTGCTAAGTCACTTCAGTCGTGTCCGACTCTATGCGACCCCCACACATGGCCTCCCACCAGGCTCCCCCATCCCTGGGACTCTCCAGGCAAGAACACTGGAGTGGGTTGCCATTTCCTTCTCCAATGCATGAAACTGAAAAGTGAAAGTGAAGTTGATCAGTCATGTCTGACTCTTTGCAACCGCCTGGACTGTAGCCCACCAGGCTCCTCCATCCATGGGATTTTCCAGGCAAGAGTACTGGAGTGGGGTGCCTTTGCCTTCTCCGCAAGCGTTCATACCTGGAGGCAAAAAGATGGGGCAAATTTAATCTCAAGTCTCCTTGCTTCCTCTGAGAATCTGTGCTAAGTTAACCACTTTTTATTATTACTGAAAACTGGCAGCCTTGAAAGGGGAAAGACTTCCTGAAATTTGGGGAATAATCATGCGATAGAAACAGAGTAAATTATAATTTCATCTTGGGCATCTTATAGGCAATACAGCATTAAATGCTAGATCAGTGTGCCTTATTGGCCCTCTAGTTTTGGCCAGTGATCCCTAATCAGTACATGGAATAACACTGTCTTTTGATATAAATGACATCTTTTTATCATTGCCCTAGAAAATTAAACTGTTTACTGTTTATGACAGTGGAGTATTAGGGAGAAGTGGGTGAGAAGGCATTTTCTTATATTTGTGTTTTCTTTTCAATGCAGAAGACCCAGGTTCAGTCCCTGAGTCAGGAAGATCCCCTGGAGAAGGGAATGGCTACCCACTCCAGTATTCTTGCCTGGAGAATCTCATGGACAGAGGAGCCTGGTGGGCTACAGGCCAAGCAACTAACACTTTATAATAATATATGATCGTGCCATGGTTTAACAGTAATAACTCACATTTATTGAGTCCTTACTATGTGTTGAGGCACTCTTATAAGTGCGTTATATATTTCATTTTATTTAAGACAAAATCATTCAGTAACTTGCTTTCATAAGAGCATTTTTGGCTTTTTTTTTTTTTTTTTTTTGCCTTCGCCTCAACTTCTAGATGAGTCTAAATTATTCACTTGCAAGGTTTTCTGGGCAACAAAGCATGACTGCCTATCCAAAAACAGGAATTAATTATTCAAGATAGGCTGAAGCAAAGTCCTCACAAAATTTGTTGTACCCTTGATAGAATATTTTCATACTCTGTCACAATTTGCTAGAACATTAGTCTCCACTGCCAGCTCTGGACTGAACCCAGGCAGAGTGGGCCTGGGTCCTGAGGCGCATCCACACATTGGGCCCCAAGGAGGCTGCTGCTAACACGGTGTGCTTGGCTCCAGAACTGGGGCCCTCAAACCTTAAAGAAGTGCCAGCAGTTTGGGAGATGGGGATGGCAAAGTCAGAGGAACGACGCTGAGGGCACAGAGGTGAAGACAGCTGATCTGTGGGCCGTGATAAAGGCAGAGAGGGAGTTGAGAGGGGAAGAGAAAGCAGTCTCAAAGAGATATTTGCATACTGTACTTGTTTTCACAGTGGCATTATTTGCAATAGCCGCATGGTTGAGTGGATAGATAAATTGTTGCATGTACATGCCATGGAATATTATTCAGCCTTAAAAAATAAAGGAAATTCAAACACATGCCACGACATGGATGAACTGTGAGGGCATTATGTTAAATGAAATGTCAGTCCCAGAATGACAAGTACAGTATGGTGTCACTTTTATGAGGTCCCTGGAGTAGTCAGTTTATAAAGACTGAAGGTAGAAAAGTGGTTGTCAGGGACTGGCAGAGGGGGAAATGGGGAGTTTTTCTTTAATGGAGATGAAGTTTCAATTTTGCAAGATGAAAAAGTTCTGGAGATTGGGTGCCCAGCAATATGAATATTTGTTCCATTACCTAACTGTACATTTAAAAAGTAAGATGGTAAACTTTGTGTCATGTATTTACCTAATTAAAAAAAATTGGGGAGGGGGAATAGAATAGGATAAAAACTACTCAAATGCATTGCTTGAGGAAGGACAAATAACATTGCACGAGCCTTTGTTTCAAGGCGTGGGGGATGTGTGCACACGGGCCCCTTGGCATGTTCTGTCTTGCAGGTGTACCCTGTGTTCTCACCGAGGGTCATACTAACCAAGAAAAAACCTTCTGATAAACACCACAGTGGATGACCTCAGACCACACAGCCCAGTAAGGCTTCTCGGAACCTGTGTGGTTGAGCCATCCCTCCCCCGGGGCACAGCAGAGGGGTGGTTTCTGCTCTATGGTTCTCACCTCCCAAGGCATCCTTTCCACTCAGAAAATGCTCATTAATTGACAAGCAGATCCCCTAGGAGGTCTTGCATTGATAGTTCTCCATCTTCTCCCATTTCCCCAAGAACTAACTCAGAAAACTGCGTGGATGTGGGAGAGAAAAGAAATGCGTGCTTAGTGGCTCGGTCATGTCCTGTTCTGTCCTACTCTTTGTGACCCCATGAACTGTAGCCTGCCAGGCTCCTCTGTCCATGGGATTTCCCAGGCAAGAACACTGCAGTGGGTTGCCATTTCCTCCTCCAGAGGATCTTCTTGATGCAGGGATCAAACCTGTCTCCTGAGGCTCCTGCATTGGCACGCAAATTCTTTGCCACTGAGCCACCTAGGAAGCCCTGAAAAAGGAAATGACAAATACTTAATTTATCCTGAAACTGCTGAGGGATGGAGGAATGGAAGGGGAGAAGAAAAGAAGGAAGGAAGGACGATGGCTGTGGTTTTGATTTCTGAGACTTGCAGAGTTTAGATAAACCCTCTGTAACCTCAGGAAGCTCAGAGGCTCACCGGAAGCCTTTCTAGAGCTTGGACAGGGGTCTGGGAATCAGTCCAATTCCAGGAAAGTGGCAGGAAGAAACACTCCATCCTTCTGGGCCTTCAGGAGGGACATGGGGTCTCTGGGGGAGAAGAAACAATAAGCTGACCCACAGGCTCCCCCAGAGGGAGACATTCGTTCTCTAGGATAGTTTTGGAGGGGAGCCTGTGGAAGGGGGAAGAGTGGAGTGTGTGTTTCATACAGCGGCTGCCATCAGCACCTGGCTTGTGGCATCTATAAAGCACTGCTCACGTGGGCGGCTGTGAGCTCCTCATGGCAGCTCCTAGAGGAGGAGAGGGGCATTCAGCTACCCAGAGGCAGAGCCATGACTGAAATGCGTCCCTTGTGATTTAAAATCCCTCCTCTTCTGCTGCCCCAGGAAAGGTGGTGCTGTAGTCCTGGGCCAGGACGGGACATGAGCAAGGCAATGGACCAAAAGGAGGAGGAGGTTTTTGTCCTGGCGTATCATGTAATAACCCTGAAGCCTCGAGGGCTATGGCAGGGATGGAATTTCATGATACGATCAACTGCCTCTATCGATGGTAGAATGGATGCCACGTGAGAGAGGAGCTGTCTGTTTGCTCACTCAGACATAACTGTGAGATTTTCTTGAGCCACATCGGTGGACAAAACAAAGGCCTCTTCTCGTGCAGGACGACAGACACCAAACAAATTTGGAAATGTATGTCGTGTCAGGTGGTAATCGGGGGAGAAGTGACATGGCCTGACCTGCATCTTCCAGCATCAGGCTGGTAGGAGGGCAGGAAGAGGAACAGAAGAACAGCCGGGAGGCCACTGCAAGGTCCCGGCTTTGACTGGAATAGCAACAGTGGTCCAGTCCTGGCTGCATGTTGAGCCCACAGAACTTGGCGATGGTTTGTTTGTGGGAAGTAGGAGAAAGAGCGTGAGAAACTCCAAGATAGAGTCACTGTTGAACGAGATGGGAAAGCTTTGAGGCCTCGGGTTTTGGGGAAAAAAACAAGGAGCTCCTTTTGGCCATTTCAAGTCTGAGCTGTTTTCTAGAAATCCAAGTGGCAGTATGATTGGTGATGTAGTCAACTGCTTCTCTGAGCTCTACCAACCCCTCCTCTGGCTCTGTTCCGCCGTGAGCATCACGGACCTCCTAGCCTTCAAGCACACTGGAACCTTTCAGATGCTGCCAGGCTTCCCAGAGCCTCCTGCTGTGGCAGCTTAGGCCTGGCTCCTCTGTGCCCCGCCTACTTGCTGAGTCAAATTTGATAGGGAGCTTTTCCTGGGCAAGAGCAGCACCTTGTGGGGCAGGAGGCAGCTGCCAGCTCTTGAAGACCACACTCCATTGGTGCTGAGCCTACCGTGTGAGACCCTGTCTACTGCTGGTGCAGCCCCAGCTCTGTGGTCGGAGTTCTTGGCCCCATTACACGATTGGGTGCTATTCCCCAAGGTCCCACAATTGGATCCTGAGTCCAGGGCCCTCCCCCTCAGCTGAGAGTGACTTCTGGGAAGCCAAAGAGGTACCTTTCTCCTGTAGCAGCCTCTAGAGCAGCCCAGCGCTGAGCCCATGGTTCAGGAGGGCACCCTCCGAGAGGAGGAAGCTGAGCACCCTTAGAGCTGAGGACAGTGAGAGCGACGCATGCGGGCTGCTCAAAACTCACTTAAGGGCAGGGGGCGGGAAGCTGAGGAAGGGAGCAGCTGGAGGAAGACACAGTGTTCACAGCCAGTGGATGGTTGAATCCCAGTTCTCCCAGTTGCCCAGGAGCTGGCAGCAAACCACCGCCCCCCCTCACTGAGCAGCCCTCTGGCTTCACACAGGCACAAGGATCGCTTTATGCTAAACAAGGCAGACGATCTTTCAGATCCAGGCTCCCGCCAAGGCTGTAGAGAGCAGCTACTCCTGGCAGAACTTGGCTTCAGACATCAAACAGCCACTTTCACGTGTGTCTACTTAGCACATTTGATTTTTGAAGACTGATCTGTGGAATCCCTGCTGGGAACTGGGTTCCAATTCTGAGGACAGACATCCCCAGGTGGGGGAGGGTGAGAGGTTCTGGTCCGTAGGAGGAGCATGGGGCGGCTCTTTCCCCTCCACACACAGCCCCTCCCGCAGCTAAAGGTCATTGTCACCTTGCTTGGCATCTCCCCACCTCCCTCAGCATCCCGCTTCTCCAATCTCTCTCCACCACCTTTCACAGAGGCCCCCTGCAAGCTGCCGTGATCTTTCGATCAGGTAAGTGGGCCCACTAGAAGCCATCTAGAGGTTCATGTGGCTTCTTGAAAGGAAGCCCGGCTCCCTCACCTGCCCTCCTCTCTGCCCTCACCTCCTCCATCCTCCCCACTGACTCTGCTCCAGGCTGAGCCCTCCTCTCAGCCCCGCAGCCCAGGGTCTTCCATCCTGCCGTCCCCCCTGCCCTTCCAACCTCAGGCAGCCGCCTCTGGTCACTCAGACGCAGGAGGGCTTTCCTCCACTGAATCACCTCGTGCTTCTGTTTCAATTCCATCACACGGGCTCTGCTCTCTGCACAAACTCACCTTTCTCAGAAGTGACTAGCCATTTTCTCTGCTTATACGCCGTCTGGTCTCCCTTTGGCTCACCTCTCTGCCACCCAGCACACAAGCTCCAGAGCGCATCCCTATCGCTGCCTCCCACAGCCTGCCCAGGACCTGTGCTCACGGGCCTCTGTCAGGGAGAACAGGCTTTTCACAGGGAAGGAGGGAGGCAGGAGCACGTCAGGGGGCCACGCTGCCCCATGTGGGCCTGCTCCCACACAGCTGCTGGCAAACCAGGCTGTCACGAGAAGCAGTTTGACAGTTTGGATCAGGAATCTTGAAATAGTTCCTTGGTGTTGAAGCAGAGTAATCGTCCTTCTGAAGGCCTAAACAGAGAAATCTGAAAAATAGGCAATCCAAATACTATTGATTATAGTAATGAGCTTTACATTGCATCACGATGACATTCATTTTTTAACTGGAAGTTTATACCTCTTAGAAATGCATTCTTTTTTTTTTTTCCTGGTTAGGACATATCTTTTTTTTATTTACACAGCACTGAGGAAAAAAACAACACTGAGAGTTAGACCATGACAAGTTGCTTTCATGATAGTGTTGATCACTACAGTGATCTGTTCCATGAACTTCTCTTGCCTTTTAAATTTCTCTTATCCAGTCTAAGGAATTTGGCGGTTGTCTTCATATGCATTGCTTCAAATGTGATAGCAAATCCTTTTGCACGTATCTTGGTCACAGACCATAGCAGAGTTTCATCGATTTGTGAATAGTTTCCACAGCAGAAAAAAAAAATCAATAATAACTGAAAATAAATGAGTTCTTTTTTAAAAAAGAAAACTGCAATTTTTCTAAATGGTCAAAGGATATGAATGGGCCATCCACACAGGGGAAAACCCACATAAATCAATAAACATCTTAAAAGTAATCAAGAGAAAACAAATAACAAAAAGATTCCATTTATTACCCATCAGATTAGTAAAAAGCAATGTCTCATAACACCGGTTTTGGCAAGTATGTGGGAAATGAGAATTCTTGGGTATTGCTGGGAGGAGAACAACTTGGTACCTTGGAGACGGTTCTGGGACGCCACAGCCAAACTGCAGGGTCTCACTCTATAGCCCTGTGGGTCCTCACAGTACCCTGGAGCCAACTGTTCAGAGATAGTCTCACACGTGTGCAGGGGTCATGGGCTCCTCACCATGGAGTTTGTCATCATGAAAAAGGGGAGACAGCTCAATTGCTCTTTAGCAAAAAATGATTAAAGGGACAAATAAGATGTGGTTTATTCACTTAATGGAATAAGATTTTTTAAAAATAGAAGAATTAGGGATCTGTATAGCAAAATAAATAAACCTCAAGAATAAGTTTGGGTAAAAGAAAGCAATTTTCAAAAATGTTACTTGCATTATGAGGCCATTTTTGGCAAAACATACAAAAGTATATATTGCTTGTGGCTGTTTATTTGTATGTCATAAATGTACAAAATGATATGTGGTAATAACACCCAGTTAACTTCAATAGAATGATGACTTTGGAGACAAAGAAAGAAAAAAATTATGATCAAGCTTTAGTAATATTGGTGACATAAAAAGAGAGACGGGAAGAAAAAAGAGAACTGAAGTAAATGTGACCAAATATTAGTGCGTGTCTGATGTTAGTGCTGTTACATTTGTTTGAGTTTTTTATGCATATAAAACATTGTGAAAAACTAATAGTGAAAATTAGTAAATATATACGTAGGTGTATATATCTATAATCTTAGGTTGGGGAAGATATTTCTAAGAGGGAACACCAAAAGCAAAGATTGGTAAGAAAGATTAGGAAACTGACAAGATAAAGATGATAATCTTTTGTGCACAGTAAATACTGTAAACAAAATTAAAAAGCAAATGAGAAAAGTATTTAAACTATATTTGACAAATTAATGTATAAATTAAATATACCTAGGATATAAAGAGTTCCTATATGTAATTAGGAAAAATGACAAACACTTCAACATAAAAATAAGCAGAGAAGGTGGACAACCAGTTCATCACAGGAGAAACACAAGAGGTTGATAAATACATGATAAATATTCATAGAAAAGTAAATTAAAGCCGTGTTGCTTTTCACTTAGAGGACTGGCAAAGGTTTGCAACTTGATAAAAGCTCTTGACAAAGATCAAGGGAAAGAGCTTTCTTCATTGCTGTGAGAATATAAATTAATATCATCTTTGCAGAAATTAATTTAGTATCAGAGTTCAAGATCCTTAAAAACATGCATCTTCTCTGACTTCATAATTCCACTTATAGACATATAGCTTTAAAAATATTGGACAAACAACTAAACATTTATCCTATAAGGATGTTTACTACAGGTTTATTTATAGCAATCAAAGGTTGAAAATAACTTATTTGAGCAATAGTGATTAAATAAATTAATGTTGTCTGTAGATGGCATGGAATTAATAATATTGGTTCCCAAATTACCCTTATGTACATGTAGTTTACACTGTACTGTTCTCTGAAATAACCATGTTATTATACTGCATAAACAGTCTGGTTCCATCTTCTTAAGGGTATATGCAAATATGAAAGCTCTGCAAATTCGTCACCAAAGTTTCATAGTGTTTCTTCACATGTGGTGAGATTTTGAGTCTTTCTAATTTTTTTCTTTATATAGATCTTAATTTTCTGATTTTCACCATGTGTGTATTACTTACTTAGTCCAGGGAGTCGCAAAGAGTCAGACACGAAACAAAAAAATTAGATTGAAAAGAAAAAGATAACTTTTTAAATAAATTAACTTAGTAAGTATAAAAGGAACAATAATGTTTCCTAGAGAAAGTACAGGGAAACACATATATCCAGTTGCGTGAAAATCCCTGAAGGGCAATTTGGCAAAATACGTATCAGAAGAGTTAAACATATTATGCTCTTGAGCCCAGCAATCCCACTTCTAGGATTTTTAACCTCAACAAAGATTAATGGGGGACTTGAACAAGGGTAGGATATATGAGCAAAGGACATCTTTGCAGCATTACTTCTGATACTAAAAAAATGGAAGCAGCTTGGGCATGGAAGCAGAAGAATGGGTAAATTAGGTATGGTACCACCTTCCAATAAGCCCCACAGCCTGTATGTGATGCAGCAGGCAAAGGGGGTAAATGACAGGAAAAGGCAGCCGTGACACAGTCTTAAAAACAGGTCACAGACCGGATGTGGATAATGATCCCAGTTTTGCATTTTTAAAAAAAATGCCAATGGAAAATGGCATGCCAGAATGTTAACTAACAATGAAGTGAAGTCTCTCAGTCGTGTCCGACTCTTTGTGACCCCGTGGACTGTAGCCTACCAGGCTTCTCCCTCCATGGGATTCTCCAGGCAAGAATACTGGAGTGGATTGCCATTTCCTTCTCCAAGGGAATCTTCCCAACTCAGGGATCAAACTCGGGTCTCCGGCATTGCAGGCAGACGCTTTAACCTCGGAGCCACCAGGGAAACCCTAACTAACAGCGATTATCTCTAAATAATGGTGCTGTCAGTAAATCTTATCTTCCTCTCTACTTTCTGAATTTCCTATAACTGCAAGGAAATTACGTGCGGAAAGAGGAAGGTATATTAATGTGATTCACCAGAGGAGGCCAGGTCCTCCAAGCCTGGCCTGAACCCATAAAGGATAGAATTCCGCCATCACTTCTTTCATCCTCTAGAATGTTGCTCAGGGGCACGTGGCCCATATTTTTTTTTTAGGGTAATTGCCAATTCATTGTTTTTAGCTTCACATTTAAAAAACAATATTGAATGGTATTGGGAGAAGGAAATGGCAACCCACTCCAGTATTTTTGCCTGGAGAATCCCGTGGACAGAGGAGCTTGGTGGGCTACAGTCCAAGGAGTCACAAGAGTCGGACACGACTTAAGGGACTAAACCACCACCACCACCACCATTTAATGGTATTACGTATTTAAGCGCATCGTTCCATGTTTAATACAAACTGCACCGACGTATGTAAAGTAAAAATGTAAAGTCTTTTTTGGTCGTGAATTTCACTCTCCAGAAACAGCCTTGTTGGCAGTTTTATTTATACCAAAGGGCTTTCAGACATTTTTTTTTCATTTGCAAATATATTTATATACTCCCCTTTTTTTCTTTTCTATGATTATTTTATACAAAGTACTCTTCAATAAACTCTTTCACCTAACAATAATGTATTCCAGGCATTTTTGGTCAGTTGATCTTTCATTCTTTTCCTAATTTATTTGTCTACCCATTCACTTGCCGAGTTAGATTTTATCACTACATAAGTTATCCATAAACATTATTTCTTAAAATGTGGAAAGCTCCAAAGGGTCTAAACTGAAAAATAAAAATTTGTCCCACCCATCCCTCTATCACCCCAGAAATAAGGGATGCCAACAGTTTTTTTTTTTTAAATCTCCTTTTCGTCACCTTTGTAACTTTAAAGAATACCAATACTTTGATTTTAAATTTATCTCTGGGCTAATTATATCGATTCCCCCCTATGAAAAGTGCTTCCCTGGTGGCTCAGAGGTTAAAGCGTCTGCCTCCAATGCAGGAGACCTGGGTTCGATCCCTGGGTCAGGAAGATCCCCTGGAGAAGGAAATGGCAGTCCACTCCAGTACTCTTGCCTGGAGAATCCCATGGACAGAGAAGCCTAGTACATTACAGTCCACGGGGTCGCAAAGAGTCGGACACGACTGAGTGACTTCACCTTCACCTTCACCCCTATGAAAGATGCAGAAGCCCTTCCTTACCTGCCTCCCACCTGTGCCCTCTCTTCTTTATCAAAATTTTCATTTGTGGTTGGTTCAATCTGTAAATACAAAAACTGTAAATATGAAGGGCAGACTGTGACCTTGAGAACAGGAGGTATTTTGGCAAATGTGGGGACTCCTGGATGGAATCCCCGTGGATACGAGAGGGCTGTGAGTGGAATCAGACAGTATAAATTCTTTGTGTTTTGTCTCTTTCTCTTAGCATGGTGCTCTGGAAGTTCACCATGTTAGTAAAGCTAGAGTGATCAATTACAACTGCATTTTTGAAATCCATTTACCAGTTAATGGACCTTTGTGCTATTTCCAGCAGGAGCTAATGAGTAAAACTGCTAGGAGTATATGCCCACAAGTCTTTGTGTTAGATGTGTCCACTGCTGTTTGATAAATAACCAGAAATGAAGTCTCTGGATCATAGAATAGACGCTCCCAAACTGGTTTCCCAAGTTGCTGTTCCATTTACTTTGCCACCAGCTTTCAACGTTGTGTGAGAGCTGCAGTTTCCCCAAAGCCTGCCCAACATTTGCTTTGGTTGGTCTTTTAGCAGTAGCCATTCTGGCGGGTATGTAGGGGTATCTCTTAGTGATTTTAATCACCGTTTTCTCTAACGATTGATAATGTTGAGCACCTTTTCATGTGCTTGTTTGCCAATCATATAATATCTCCTTTGTTCAACTATTTAAGTTGAATTTTTGTCTTCTTTTACTAAGTTGAAAAAGTTATTTATATATTCTCACATCAGATACATGTTTTTCAGATATTTCCCCCAGTCTGTGGTTTACCTCTTCATTTCCTTAATGGTGTCTTTTAAAGTGCAGACATTCTTAATTTTGAAAAACTCTAATATATCAAATTTTCCTTTCATGGTTCATGATTTTACGTTCTCAAAGATTTTTTGCCTGTCAAAGTCACAAAGATTTTCTCCTACGATGTTATGCTAAAAATATAATGTATCTTTTTTAGAAGTTTTTAGGATTTTTTCATTATCGCCAGTTTTCAGCGATTTGATCATGATATAACTTGATGTAGTTTTCTTCATCTATGAGGTTGAGTGACTTTCTTGAATCCTTGAGTTTATAGTTTTCATCGAATTTGGAATTTCCATCTTTCACTTTTTCCAATTTTTTTTCTCTTCTGTCCCTTTTCTGATAATCCAATGACATGTTTTTTGACCACATAATACTGTCTCACATGTCACTGTGCTTGTTCTTTTTCCACTTTTATTTCTTTTTTTATTTAAAGTGCTTCATTTAGTTTCTTTTTCTATTGCTATGTCTACAATTTCCAAGGTCCTCATCTTGTTCTAAAATCTTATCATAATCTACTTTTACTTGCTTATCACTTACTATTTAATTTTCTAATCAGTTTTACGCTTTTCACAGATGTCATCTCAGTGTCTTATTTTCATTACTTCACATACTTTGGAACAGAGTAGAATCAGCTCACTTTCGAAGCTATAGGATTGATTTTTAAATATCAGTCTTGACTCACTATATGGTCTTAATCAAGTCTTTAGACGTCAGCGAGCCTCAGTTTCTTCATCTATAAAATGGGAAGGAGTGTGTCTACTGTCAATACTCCAGATGCGCTTCACTTAAAGCCCTTGGCAGTGTGACTGGCTTTGAGCAGGAAGGAACACAGGCACTCTGCGTTAGTATTCACACTCCCATTTGATGGGCAAACCCTAGGACAAAGAGCTTTTGTAAGCTAATTTTAGATCTCCGTGCCTGTCAATCCGTGTCTGTCGATTATTAGAGATAATTACGATAACTGTAACATTATTACAGTTAACCCCAAAAATGTCAGGGACCTAAGACCTTTTTTCTCCTTTCTTTTTCACTGTCTTTACTTTTCCCAAATTTCTGTTTGCAAGCATGAAATAGAGCCAACATTTTCTGTCCCAATGTCCCCACCGCCCCCTGAAACCCGTGGAGGTGCTTCTCTGCACACGTCTCCTTGCTGTTTACCAATTCCACTTCTGAGTTGTGCTTAATAAACATTGGAGAGAGGCTCTCGAGGACCGATGATGGATAATGAGAAAAAAATTCAGGCTGTGAACAGATGTGCATTTGGGAGCACAGCTGGGAGCCTCAGCGCGAGAGAACACGGCTTCACGTCAGAGAGGACACTCAGATGACTGTTCAGTTTCTCCTGCTTCTTCCCCTCTGTCTTCAGCCTCCGGAGGATGACAGTGAGGATTCTGCTCTTAGGGTTGTTCTGAGGCTCCTGAGATACACATGTGAAAATGCTTTGCCAATTGGCAAATATCAGAGTCCTGCTGGCTGTTGTTGTAGAAAGGGAAGTTATTTCCCCCATGTCCAAAAACTGCTAAGTTGCTTCAATCGTGTCCGACTCTATGCGACCCCATAGACGGCAGCCCACCAGGCTCCCTCGTCCCTGGGATTCTCCAGGCAAGAACACTGGAGTGGGTTGCCATCTCCTTCTCCAATGCATGAAAGTGAAAAGTGAAAGTGAAGCCGCTCAGTCGTGTCGGACTCTTAGCAACCCATGGACTGCAGCCCACCAGGCTCCTCCATCCATGGGATTCTCCAGGCAAGAGTACTGGAGTTGATTGCCATTGCCTTCTCCGAAAAACTATATAGAAATATATTAATATGGAAGGAATATATGTATGGAGGACAAAAAATGTTTCTTTTCAAGATAAGAGGATCAGTGGCAGGAAAACTATAAGCATTATTTGTGAGAGACTCTTTTTTGATTTTATTTATTTTTTAGAACTTTTGTGTTGGGGTGTAGCTGTTAACAAACAACGTCATAGTTTCAGGTGAACAGTGAAGGGACTCAGCCATGTACCCATTCTCCCTAAACTCCTCCCTCATCCAGACTGTCACATAACGCTGAGCAGAGCTCCCTACGCTATACAATAGGTTCTTGTAGGTTATCCGTTTTAAATACAGCAGTGTGTGTATGTCCATCCCAAACTCCCTAATTATCCCTTCCCCCTCATCCTTTCCTCCAGAAAACGTGTGTTCATTCTCTCTAAGTCTGAGAGTCTCTTTCTGTTTTATATGTCAAGTTATGAGGGACTCAAATGAAGGTCTGCCTGCAATCCGGGAGACCTAGGTTTGATCCTTGGGTTGGGAAGATCCCCTGGAGAAGGAAATGGCAACCCACTCCACTATTCTTGCCTGGAAAATCCCATGGACAGAAGAGCCTGGCAGGCTGCAGTCCATGGGGTCACAAAGAGTTGGACACGACTGAGCGACTTCACTATGAAGGTCTGCAAGACTTTTAATCCCTTTTGCAAGTAATACTCTGGAAGTGCAGCCAAATAAAAGAAAGAATCTTCATGAAGTGGGGTAGGTGAACTTGTCTGCATCAGCATGGTCGGGGAGCTAATTAAAAATGTAGACACTTGGCCCCAGGCTGGATCTCCATGTCAGAACTGCTGGGGCTGGAACTCAGGAATCTGCAAACTCCCAGCTGTGCTAATGCAAGTTAAGCAACTACTATGCTAAAAAATCATAGCTGACTCCATTAGGAAGTAGTGAATTCATGGTTTAGTTTGTAATAAAAACAATGCAAAAAAAAAAAGAAACAAAAGTAGATTAAAGTCTGCAGTCCCATCAATACCGAATATACCAGTAGTTGTTTGCATTTCAACATATGGGCAGCATGTTTTACTTATCACTACTGTGGGTTTTTTAAATAAACATGTATATGGTGTCTCAAAATAAAAGAATCTGATTCGCAAGCTAGTAATTATCACAAGAATTTAAATATTATCCTGGTGCCACTTTTACACATAATTTGCCTAACAAATTTCAAGCTTCGCTATGTCAGCAGAATCAAATGTAGGTGACACAGTAAGCAGGCATCTGTATTTTAACATTTTCACAGAAACGCTGTCTTCCTTCCTGAAATTTTGCTCAGCACTCTCAAACGTTTCACCACCTGAAAACAGTTTCCATCAAATTTATCATTGCGGGGAGTGAATTTCCACTGTGGAAACATTTTCAGTTTGCAAATTTGAAATAGCCACACGTGTGTCTACTTATCACTGAGCCTAAGTTGGCAGCCACTTTGGCCCAGGGCACACACAAGTCCAAGTCCACTGCCAGCTCGCCCAGCAGCCCTGATATATCCAGGCGGGAGTTACAACTCTAACAGTGGGTCCTGTGATAGCATTGGGCAGATATTCCACTTGTATTGAAAATACTGCACAAGGCATTCACTGTGGTTTCTTAGCTAATTCCATCACATGCTCTACAATCTAGCCAATGGAAAAACTCTGTTTTCTGAACAAGATTTTTGTCTCCATGTCTTTGGGAAAGCACTGTTTCTCTATGTGTGGATACTACTTAATCCTGGTGGAATTATGCATGGCATTTTTTTTTTTCTGATGTTCTCTCATTCTCATCCTTTACTCTCTCAACTCCCAACAAGTGTGAAAGGAATGCTGGAATTAAAGCATCAGTATTCAGTGACCTCTTGTGGAACCATTAGCTGAAAATGTTGATAAGGAGCTTTCCAATGAAAGGATCAGGCTGGCATCACCTGAACCCAGAGCTATCTTAGCATCTCTGAATGGCACAGCTGGATATTTGAGCCTCCTGACAGATGAGCCTCCACATGTCGTGAAGCACATGCCACTCCTATTAGGCATCTGAACTGATCGGAAAAAGATGAACCTGAGTGTAGTGAATCCCGCAGAGTTAGTTCTATGTATGAGAAACACTAACAACCTCAGACATGTGGATGATACCATTCTAATGGCAAAAGATGAAGAGGAATGGAAGAGCCTCTTGATGAGTAGAGGAGGGTAAAGGAGGAGAGTGAAAGAGCTGGCTTAAAATTAAATATTAAAAAAGTTAAGATCATGGCATCCAGCCCCATTAACTCACGGCAAATAGAGGGGAAGAAGGTGGAAGTAGTGACAGATTTTCTCTTCTTGGGCTCTAAAGTCACTATGGATGGTGACTGCAGCCATGAAATCAGAAGACGTTTGTTTCTTGACAGGAAAGGTATGACGAACCTAGACAGTGTGCTGAAAAGCAGTTATTACTCTGCCGTCAAACGTCCATACGGTCAAGGCTATGGTCTTCCCAGTGGTCACATACAGTTGTGAGAGCTGGACCATAAAGAAGGTGGAGAGCCGAAGAATTGATGCTTTTGAACTGTGGTGCTGGAGGAGACAGGAGAGTCCCTTGGACAGCAGGGAGATTAAACCAGTCAATCTTAAGGGAAGTCAACCCCGAATACTCATTGGAAGGACTGATGCTGAAGCTGAAACGCCAGTATTTTGGTCTTCTGATGCGAACAGCTGACTCATTGCTGTGAAAGATTGAGGGCTGAAGGAGAGGAGGATGAGATGGCTGGATGGCATCATCGACAATGGACATGAACTTGGGCAAGCTTCTGGAGATGATGAGAGACAGGGAGGCCTGATGAGCCACAGCCCGTGGGGTCGCAAAGAGTTGGACCCGCCTGGGTGACGGAACAACAGCAACAAGGAGACACAGGGGAGCCCGTTGTGAGCCATCATGAGGAAGCAAGCTCCAGAAAGCAGAACATTGCACAGGACCACCAATCTGGATCTGACGGATCAAT
>SJXQ01000316.1:508001-532077 GCA_006408695.1 Aepyceros melampus | reverse complement strand
AGACAAACCCAAGCAGGGGCTAGGGTGGGCGGGGTGGGAGGCCACTCCAGTAAAGGTGACCCAAGAGACTCAACCATCCCATACGACGTGTGAAGCTTGGCTGAATCCTGAATAGGACAAACCAGCATCAGGAGGCCATTTTTGAGGCAATTGGGGGAAACCGATTATGGATTGGCTGTTAGATAAAACCATAGAATTACTGCTCCTTTTGTTATGTGTGATAATGGCATTGTGATTATGTGAGAAAACGTCTCCATGTTTTAGAGATGCGTACAGAGTATGGCAATGGCAACCCACTCCAGTACTCTTGCCTGGAAAATCCCATGGATGGAGGAGCCTGGTAGGCTGCAGTCCATGGGGTCGCAAAGAATCGGACACGACTGAGTGACTTTACTTTCACTTTTCACTCTCTTGCATTGGAGAAGGAAATGGCAACCCACTCCAGTGTTCTTGCCTGGAGAATCCCAGGGACGGGGGAGCCTGGTGGGCTGCTGTCTATGGGGTCGCACAGAGTCAGACATGACTGAAGCGACTTAGCAGCAGCAGCAGCAGCAGCAGCACAGAGTATGGAGGAGACACAGCATGTTTCAAGCCATGAGTTTCATTTCACTTTAAAGTTTAAATCCTTTATAAAATGATTGTCTTAAAATACTTAAAGTATTTCCATCAAGAAAATAATTTCTAAGCCTTCCCTGGTGGTCCCGTGGTTAATGCTCCATGCTTCCAGGGCAAGGGTGTGGTTGATTCTTGGCTGGGAAACTAAGATCCCACATGCTGGGCAGTGTGGCCAAAAAAGGAAAAATAAAATAAGTAATAATCATAGTATCTAAAGATAATTGGTGAATCTGGGAGATATGTATAGAGATGTTCATTATACTCACGTTTTATATTTTGAATTTTTTTGTTCAAAACAGTTTAGATCTAAAAAATGATACCTGAACCATCCTTTAAGGATTGCCTAGTGTTTTCTTGCAGGTGGAAGTGATTTCTTCTTGCTCAGCTCACAAGACCTCTCTTTTGAACGTCATCTGTGTACCCCACTTGTTGTGACTTGAGTGTATGTCTCTCGTCTTACTGTCCCTCGAGAACAGATATCTTCCTTGTTTCATCTCTGTGTCTTGGCTGCGCCTGACACAGAACGCAGTTTCTGTGACTGAGTGAACACAAGAATATGGTTTCTAAGAGCCAGCACTGTTAGAGCACTTGTGATCAGATCACAAGTGGAGGGGATGATATACACAAGGTGAACTACCTTCATTAAGGTTGGCTTTCCTGAACAGGAGACTCGAAAAATAAGTTTCAGTTCACGTTCTTTGGCCTCTTTTTAGATCACAGTCATGCATTAGAGAAGGAAACGGCAACCCACTCCAGTACTCTTCCCGGGAGAATCCCAGGGTTGGTGGAGCTTGGTGGGCTGCCATCTATGGGATCGCACAGAGTCGGACACGACTGCAGCGACTTAGCAGCAGCAGCATAAGTGCATCATTGTATTCTTCTCATCTAGGAAATGGGCATTGCACTAGAGGATTCCTGGAAAAAGGCAGGACTTGGAATGCTTGCTGCTGCTGCTGCTAAGTCGCTTCAGTCGTGTCCAACTCTGTGCAACCCCATAGATGGCAGCCCACCAGGCTCCCCCATCTCTGGGATTCTCCAGGCAAGAACACTGGAGTGGGTTGCCATTTCCTTCTCCAATGCATGAAAATGAAAAGTGAAAGTGAAGTCGCTCAGTCGTGTCCAACTCTTAGCAACCCCATGGTCTGTAGCCTACCAGGCTCCTCCATCCATGAGATTTTCCAGGCAAGAGTACTGGAGTGGGGTGCCATTGCCTTCTCTACTTGGAATGCTTAGAAGCTGGCAAATACTCCATAAGGATGCAAGGAACTCACCAATGGGAGGCTGGTGTCTCATCATGGCAGCCAGTGCCCAAAATGAGCCCTGGCTCTGCTCATAGGCTCACCTGGTCCACCTTGAAGTGGCCCCTCACATCTGTCAGATGAAGCCACAGAGTTGAGATTTTGGCCAAGAACACGGCAAAATTCCCAGATACCAGACTTAGGAACCAGTCAGAGGTAGGTGGAAGGCTGTCCCCACAGCTCACTAGCTCAGCTGGGCTTCAAGTCTCAAGTCTGTCTCATCTGTAGAAAGAAGGTGGCGCTGCCCGTTTCAGATTGGTAGTTATTTGTATGTGTGGAGTAACAGTGAAGTATTTATTAAACACTTACTTTATGGGCCACGCACTGTTCTAAGATGTGCCAATAGCATGGAGTAACTCATCTAATCCTTACAGCATGTTAAGCAACTTTCCCGAGGACACAGAGGTTGAACAGAGCAAGACTGGGGCTCAGACCTCTCCATTCTTGTCTTCCGTGCGCTGTGGTCTCTCTCAAACACGACAGTGTTCGTGGGGTGTCTGGCTCAGTATCTGGCACAGGAAGGCCACTTAACACATGAGAGTACCCGCTATTTAAAAAATCTTTTTGTTGCAAGGCATGGGGGATCTTACTTCCTCAACTAGGGATTGCACCCAGGTCCCCTGCATTGGAAGCAGAGTCTTACCCACTGGGCTGCCAGGGAAGTCCCCGTACCTGCTCTTTAAAAGAGTAACCCAGAGCCACAACGTTGTGCTTTTTGTACCTCCATTTTTAAAAACTAAAAAAGTGAACCAGCGTCAAACTGATTTTTCTGTCTTGCCACCACATGCATTCCAAGGTTGACTTCGTATAATAGAAGATGTTTCCCACTACATCCACCTCCTGCCTCTCAGATAACCTGCTTCTGGAGCAGCCAGCGCAGTGGAGGGACTCGGAGCCATCAGCACTCCTGGGGCCACGCGGTGGCCTGCCATTCACACTAGCCTCTGACCACCCGGGCCCTCAACCCGAGAGGAAAGGTCGGGGACTTCAGGGGGTCCCGGGCCAGCTCAGAGCACCGTGAGGCTCTCCTCTGTCACCTAGTTCATCCTCCAGCCACGATTTAGTTAGTACCCTGTCTGCTCCGGTTATTTCATCTGGTTTGGTCTGCATAACAACCGTACGACTTACGTACAGGCCCTGGGTCCTCGACCTTTATAAAGCCTAGGTAGCTGCACCCTGTGTCCACATTACCAAACACTTTCCATATATTGAATTTGGACTTGAGCACGTCAGCTGATGAATGAAATGCCACCTGCGTGCCAACCGCTCCGTCTCGTCCAGATTAGCGGTTTCATCTGAGTAATAGTGTTTGCACAACTGTTTCCATGTTTTGGTGCCTTTTCCCCTAATTTTACACAGTCATTGGAATTACACCTGTAATTGTGGGTGAGTGCATATTAAAAGACATCTGTGAAAGGCTAAAAATAGACCAAGTTTTTCCAAATAGGCAAGACATAATTGACAGGTTATCAGAATTTATTTTAAAACATGCTAAAAAAAAATGGTGTTCCATAATGCCAGGACCAGGATGAAGGAAGCCCACAGACAGGGTAATGTAAGCAGAAAAGTGCATTGAAACCTGGTTTAATTCTGCAGAAACGAACTGCCTCCTCAGCCCCAAACAGGAAAGTCTATTGTTTGGCTTTTTCAGCATTCACCTTTGAGTAAGTTTTTTTTAAAAAGTCTTTATATATGAAAATGAGGAATAGTTTCATACTTCCCCATTTTATAGGTGAGGAGACTGAGTCTGGAAGATGAGATGATTTGCCCAGGTTCACACAGCCAATTGGTCGCTTGCTTGGACCACGCACTTCCCCTGGACCAGGGAGGAGCAAGACTGCTGTGCCAGGCTCTCCCTGGAATTCCACACCTCTCCTCTCCATCAGCTCTCAGAGGGCTTTTCCTCTGGGCTGGAGGGCTTCAGAGGCAGGTGCAGTCACCAGAGAGACAAAGATGTGTCAGAACTCGAACTGTGAGCCCTGGTGATAGAGCCCCAGGCAAGGCACCCATGCACCCTTTTTGGGCAGGGAGGTCAGGGGCAGAATAAGCTGAGAACCACCACCCCCCCCCAGCCCCTGACTCTGTCACCTTCAGTGTGATCTTAGCAAGTCACCTGGCCACTCCATCCTCAGCAGTGAAATGAGAATAATTGTAGCCACCCTATGGATGCTCTGTGCTATGCTAAGTCACTTCAGTCGTGTCCGACTCTATGCCACCCTATGGACTGTAGTCTGCAGGTTCTTCTGTCCACAGGATTCTCCAGGCAAGAATACTGGAGTGGGTTGCCATGCCCTTCTCTAGGGGACCTTCCCAACCCAGGGGTGGAACCTGCATCTTAAGTCTCCTGCATTGGCAGGCGGGTTCTTTACCACTAGCGCCACCTGGAAAACAAACATGAATATCCAGTAAATCATATCTACAAGTCCTTTCAACCTGTGAAATGCTGGCAACTGTAAATAAAAGGTTTTAAGGTTGAGGCTGTGTTTCAGGCTACAAGCATCTCCCCTGGGGCCCACATTGATCTCCCTGCGCCGGTAAAGGTCTGCACGGGGGTCTAACCTAGTCCAAATAAACAAGCATGAGCCCCCTCCCCAGCTTTCCCCTTCTCTTGCTACTCCCCCACCCTCTCTGCCCTACACACACACACAGCATACACACGGTTGCTCTGTCATGAACATACAGAGGTGCGCGTGTGCACGCTCTCACACTTACACATATACCCTTCTCCCATCAGTCCTTCACTGCTGGAAGGAGGCCAGTATCCCCTGAGTGCAGCAAAGCCCCCTGAAGCTCCTGGGACCTGCACATGTTGCCTAGGGCTTCTGCATGGACCCTGCGTTTCCTGACTCCACCCAGCCTGAAACTGCTAAAATATCACAGCAGGGTGACTGCCCGGGCACGGGACGGGTTGCTGCTCGTCACATGCCCTCCTGATTGACTCGGGCTCCAGTCAGAGCCCCTGGGGTGGAGGGACCCTAGAGAACCTCTGTGTCTAGAAAACCCATGGAAAACCATCTGCATACACACTGCTAAGGAATTGAAGGACAAGGAAGTGTAAGTAGTGGTGATTTAATCTGAAGAATTGTATTGATCCTTCTTGTCAAGTTATGTGCATGTTCAGTTCTGTTGTTTAAGTGGAGAGAAAGGTTTGCACAGAAAGTTTAAAACTGGTGGCAATAGGGTTGACCAGACAGGGTTGGTCATTTGCACAGGCGCAGAACCTGATGTCCATGTAGGGAACATTCTAGAAGCTGCTGCCCACAAACCCTTCGTTGAGCCGGGAGGCTGGAAGGAGGAAAAGCCTGAGACCCAGGGAGTTGCTCCCCAGTGCTGGGGTTCACCCTGGTGCAGGTCTCACACCCTCTCTGGTGCTGAGCAAGGCATTCTCGTCTTTTTTCATTTTTCTGCTTGTACCAATAAGATACGCTTGCTGTTAAAGAATCAAGGAGCATATAAAATCATAAGAAAGCAGTTAAAAAGTCACATGAGGTCCTATTACTTGAGATAAACAATACTAACAGTTTAGGAAATATCTTTTTGGAGCCCTACTTTGCATCAACACTCCCACACACACCCCCACACACAGTTTTTTAAATTTGCTTTTTCTTTCTGTTGGAGGTTGGGGGTGGGGGCGTTCTACCTCCTTTTCTGTCTCTACCTACTCCCCCCTCAATAACCAAAGTAAACATCTTGCTGTTTATCCTCCCAAACCTAACCCTAACCCTATACAGGGGTTTCTTGTCTCATTCTTTTGCTTTTCCGAATATGGGTAAACCTCACCCACTTGGTCATATCCTGCCTTTCTCACCTAACAGTATGTTGTAGAAATTCCTCTTAGCCTCACTGGTAAAGGTCTAGTACATTCTTTTTAATAGATGTATCACATTTTAGAGACTTTTAAAGTCCAGCTTTACAGCTGGTGAGCAGTTATAAAGTTTTTGTGTTCTGGTTTTTGTTGCTCCAACTATTGCTGCAATAAAGCATGTATATCTTATACATTCCTATATAATGATGTCTTATTACATTGTGAGAGTCTTGGAAGAGGGACTGTAAATAGAAAGGTATGTATATTTTTTCACTTTAATAGAACTTGAAAGATTGCTTCCTAAAAGTTTGGTAATATTTAATATTTTATTTGTTCAATAAATGTTTATTAAACACTTATTCCACGCCAGGCACTGTTTTGGTAATTTAGATTTAACAATGTATAATACAAAAATCCCAGTCTTCATAAAGCTTTCAACCTAGAAATGGAGTGAGAAAGAACAGATGAAATAACAATAATAAATACTTTTGTACCAGAAAGGTAAGAAACACAATTTTCCCTTTATCATCAACTGGTATTACCATTCCTTGTATTTATTTCCCAATCTTTTGATGTAATATAGTGTTTCCTTGATACTCTGATTTGCATTTTCCAATTGGGAAGTAATTTTAGCACTTTTCACATGCCTATTTAGTGATCACATTTGTGGTGGATGGATTGCCTATTTGTAATTTTACTAATTTTTCCATTGAGTAGATTATATGCTAACCCCATACTTCTTGTCAATTTTCATGGTCTCTGTGTACGTTATAAACAGACATTTGTCTGCAGTTTGCAAATCTTCTCCCCAGTCTGCTGCTCATCTGCTGACTTCATGACGGTTTCCTCTACCGTACGGTGCCTTTAGCATGTATGAATCTGCCTTTTTGTTATGAATATGTCTTTTTATTCTCTCTTAGTTTCCAGCTCTTCTATCTTGGTTCATCGTTATCTCCAGCTCTGAATCATATGTTGCTGCTGTTGTTATTTTTGTTGTTGGTCAGTCACTAAGTCACATCTAATTCTTTTGCAACCTCATGGACTGTAGCCTTCCAGGTTCTTCTCTCCATTGGAGTTCCCAGGCAAGAATACTGGACTGGGTTGCCATTTCCTTCTTCAGGGGATCTTCCTGACCCAGGGATCAAACCGGCGTCTCCTGTGGCTCCTGCATTGGCAGGTGGACTCTTTACCACTGAGCCACCAAGGAAGTCTGGGTCATACGTATTAGACTTCTAATTTTTCTTCCAAATTTTTAATTAAAAAAATTTTTAATGTATTTTTTCAGTATACCTGGAACTTATTTTTAATGTGGTGTGATATTGGGGTCCAGTTGCACTTTCTTCTAAGTAGATAGATATCTTCTCAATACCTTTTATTAAAATAAACCCTCAGCTCTCCGCTGAATTAAAATGCCACCGTTTCCATATGTACTGCAATCTGTTTGCATGCTGATTGTTATGTTTCACTGGTGAGACATCTATTCCTATACCACTTTCATGCTATTTTGATTATACTCTCCTTTTTCGTAATTTTAAAGCTGGTATAAAACTTTATTTGGTCTTAGAAACTTTCAGATAATTTTATCCAATTAAAAAATCATACTTATCATTAAAAGTACTTTTAACATCTGTTGGGAACAAGAGATAAGCCATAATCAAGAAAGAAAAGAAATGAAAATAATACAAAACAGTATAATGTAAACCTTCATTGCAATGAATTTGAAAAGTAAGGGAAATCAAAGATCTCTTATAAATCATATAAATTATCAAATGGTGTAAAAAGGAGGAAAAATAGCAAGAGACAAATCCCTGTAGAAGAAATTGGAAATTTATTTAAAGATCTATTATTTAAAATCCCAGGAACAGAGGACTTACCAGCTGAGTTCCATTTAGCCTTAAAAGAACAGATAGCCCCAATGTTATTAAATTACTCAAGATTATAGGAAAAAAGATGAAGAGCTCCCTGGTATGTTAGGAAGCCAGCATCATCTTAATGTTAACTCCTCATAGACTAATCACACTTGGGAATATAGATTTTCATTCAAAATAAAATATTAACAAATAGCATCTAACCATGAATCAAAAAGACTAACGTAGTGTGACCTAATAGCTTTTACTCCAGAATGCAAGGATGTTTCAATAGAAAAAAATTTATCAACATAATTCATTACATCAACAAATTAAAGATGAAAAATTACTATATTAATAGATATAAAATAGGCACGGGTAAAATTCAGCAGCCCTTACAAGTACAAACCTATTCCCCCTCATCCACAATATGGATACCTAAAAATCTCTGAAAATGGACATGTTGACCTGTCACTTTGGCACGATACTTCATTTGATGTTAGAGGTGATCTAAACTAACCAAAGAGACTATTCAAATACAAGGAAATACAAAAAAGGTGCTTTGCCGGTGGCTCAGCGGTATATAATCCGCCTGTAATGCAGGAGACCCAGGTTCAATCCTTGGGTCGGGAAGATCCCCTGAAGGAGGGCATGGCAACCCACTCCCGTATTCCTGCCTGGAGAATCCCATGGACAGAGGAGCCTGGCGGGCTACAGTCCCTGGGGTCACAGAGAGTGAGACAGGACTGAGGCAACTGAGCATGCACACACACAAACACAAGGAAAAAAGTGTTATTCTCTAACAATGTGAAGTATCAGAACTGTTTACATTATTAGTAACTAAAACCAATTAGTATTAGTCTACATTATTATTACTACTAATAATTAGTAATTATTATAGTACTAATAATATTAGTACTATATTACTAATGTAGTTTACAAATGTTCTTTATGAGAAATATACTAAAAAACAATACTTGTGGGTTATTTGTTACTGTGGTTCTCTATCCATCATTCACAATTATTATAGTCTTTTCTTTTTTCAAGATGATTTTGAAGAGAAATAATACGAGGTGTGTGCTTTTAACTCTGAAAGAAATGCCTTACGGTGTTTCTTCGAGTCTAAGACACCGCTGCTTGGAAGGCTGGCGTTTATGTTTCACTAAGAGAGAGGGGGAAATGCTACTAATTAGCTATGAATCATCATTAACTGTAAGACTGAGATGCGGGGAAAGGGGTGCGCCTTAGAACACGATGTGTATATCCAATGGCAGTCAGGAACCCCGTCATCCACACACCCTTCAGACAAGAGCCCTTTCCTCCATAAGCACCTGCCTGGTGGGGGCGGGCCGGCTGTGAGCTGGAGCGTGATGGTCTATGGTCAGCCCAGGCTCCAAAACTGGCGCTCTGTGTCTGACCAGGAACCAGCTCTTTACCATCTCAGACCTCCCACTTGCACTCGTTTTGGAGATCTGAAGGATGATATGAGATAGTGCAGTTCCTGGTCAACAGTGAGCTCTCCCCGAACAGCTGCCCCTGGAGTGAGGGTGTTGGTGACATGTTGGGGATGCTGGGGCCTTCCCCAAATCTGTCACTGAAGTCTCTTTATTCAAGGAAAATCTCGATCATGTTTCATTCGCCTCTAGAGAACTTTCCCCGATATTACTGAGAAGTTGACCTTGGGTGCCTGTGCGCTCATGGTGCTGTAAATTACAGCATCTCATCTGAAAACCTGAGCTGGAAAGAACCTCAGAATGTTCTCATGGTCCACGAGAGGGGATGTGATCCTCCCAAGTGAAGACTGAAACCCAGACCATCAGATGCATTGCTCACCTCTTTCTAGATAGCAAGGTCTGTCCCCAGGGCTTGGGATCCACCCAGCAGGTTTCTGGCACTTTCCTCAGACCAGACATCTCTAAGTCCTAAACCCAGGCGTCTGTCTTCTCTGGGCCACCTCTTCTGGCTCTTGGAAAAAGATGCAAACCATTAGCCCGCCCAAACCCCTTCTGAACCCATGTTCTGCCTTTGACCTTCACGCTCCCCACCACTGCCTCTCTACCTTTGAAATCGGCCACCGGAAAGGGTTTGGGGGTTCTCTTGTGCACAGAGGTTCCGAAAACTTACATCACTGCTCTGCTGCGTGCTCTCCGACAGGATGGGAGTGGTGAGCAGCAAAAGGCAGGTCAAGGAGAAGGGTAGGAGTGGATGGAGCCCTGTGAAGACCAGCACCCAGAGCAAAGAGCCCCCACCACTGCCGCCCCTGGTGAGTGACCTGGGTGCCCAGCTGGAGAGGGTGGGTGACGGGAGCACAGAGCCTACCTGTGCGGCTCCAGGGCTGCTGCCTGCCTCCAGCCAGGGCCAGCACCATCTCTAGATAACTCAGGGCTCCGACAAACAGGCCCCCTCCCACGGCCAGCCAGGGTGGCATAGTATAAAATTAAACAGCCAGGTTGTTGAGTCAAAATTTATTAGCCGTGTGCTTCAAAGCAGGTTACTTACCTCCCCTATGCCTCAGTGTTTGCATCTGTAAAATGGGTACAGTCAGAATGCCTTTCTGATGGGGCTGTGACCATATGCAATGTATATACAGGTATAGAAGGCACACTGCCTTTAGCGCAGGACCAGGCCTGGTGGGCCCACCTGTTAATTCTTAGCCAGTTTTCAATGGGCAAGGGCATCCTGAAGAGAAAAGGAAATAAAAAAATGTCAACTTGAAAAAAGGAAATTGGGGGAGTCTGGAGCATTTAGCAACATCTGCTGCCCCCATCCCATGGATGGAGGAGCCTGGTAGGCTGCAGTCCACAGGGATGCTAAGAGTAGGACACAACTGAGGGACTTCTCTTTCACTTTTCACTTTCATGCTTTGGAGAAGGAAATGGCAACCCACTCCAGTGTTCTTCCTGGAGACGGGCAAGAGCCTGGTGGGCTGCTGTCTATGGGGTCACACAGAGTCGGACACAACTGAAGTTACTTAGCAGCAGAAGCAGCAGCTGCCCCCATCCCTGCCCAGAAGCTCCTGGAGATCACTGTCCCCTTCTGGTCTGCTCACAAAGCACCATTTGATGGTACCATCCCCAAAGATGTACTTTTAGATGACGATTCATGTCTCCTCCTGCCTGGCCACATACCCCCTTTTTATTTGGGGCAGCTGGGAGTCATACGTGGATCCCCCACTCCAGATCTCTCTACCCCCATCAGCATATCCATCTGGCCACTGCTTTACTCTGACTGTGACCTGAAGCAGTTGGGGGAGAGGGGATTGCTAATCCCATTTTCTAGAGAAATCTTCTCCATCTATGTCCCAATTTAGTGCAGGGCTTGGCAAATAACGAAATGTTTGTTGAATGAACGAATGATTCATTGGGCAAACTCTGACTTAAATTGAGTTTGTTACTTGCTAGTAAGTATTAGAGTTTGGAATGTTTTTTACTTAAAAAAAAGTCACATAATATATATTTATTATGGAAAAAAATTATAAATACTTATTTGTCCCACTGCCCAGTGATACCGGGATTTTTCACTTTAGAGCTCCTGCCTCCAGACCCTTTCCTGTGTGTTATGTGTTTATATTTTCAATGGAACCACGTGATACATGCCATTTTGCAAAATGCTACTTCAAAATTGTGTTCAATAAATATAGAATACAAGAGGAATATTTGTAACACATACATCAAGTTGAAAATAAGAACAAAATGAACGCCCAGCACAGCACCCCCTCACCCTCAGAAACAGAAAGCGACCAGTGAGACTGTCTGCTGCCCCCGTCCATCCTGTCACCTCGGGCCTCACTGACCTGAGTGTTTATCATTTCTTAGCTTCACTTTTTCGGTGTGATCACATATGTATGCATTGCTATACACTATTCAGTTTGATTTTGCCCTTTGAATCAGATGGCACATATTTGTCTGGGACGTGGGATCTTTTTTTTTATGTTTATTTATTGGTTTATTTTTGGCTGTGCTGGGTCTTTGTTGCTGCTCAGGCTTTTCCCTAGTTGCCGTGCACAAGCTTCTCACGGTGGTGACCGCTCTTATTTCAGAGTACAGGTCCTAGGGCACGTGGGCTTAGTTGCTCCTCGGCCTGTGGGATCTTCCCAGACCAGGGATCGAACCCGTGTCTCCTGCATTGGCAGATGAATTCTTTACCACTGAGCCACTAGGGAAGCCCGGAGACCTGGGTTTCTGATCTCTGTTACATATGTGGGTTTTATCCACGTGAATGTGCGGGACTATAGCCGCAAACTCCTAGAGCTGTCCAGAATTTCACTGCATGACTTTCCAACCAGTCTGCCTATCTGTCTGTCTTTGGTCAAAGAGTGATTTCCACATTTCAACAATTTTTATTTAATTTTTTGGGGGTCTAGGAACATTCCTGTATAAAACTTTCTCTACACGGTATATATCTGGGAATACATTAGTTGAGTTTCAGCAAAATATGCTTTTAAAATAATTTTCCTTGAGAACAAATACTCTTTTGCAACTTCATCTTTTAAAGCAAAGCCAGGCTTATAACCTGGCTGGTGATCCAGTTCCCCGCCCCCAATTCCACAGCTGCTTAAGAAGTTGGGACATCCCTATGTACCACTCCTCCAACCCTGTGTGTGGTCTGGCAGATGGTGGGAGGGGGTAGTGGGGGTTGGTGCTGGCACCTGGGGAGTTTCAGCAGCTCATGTAGAGTTTAACTGTGCAGCTCGGGCTCCCCCAGACCCTCCAGCTGGCAGCCTCACCCCACAGGGCCCCACCCAGACCTCAGGGTGTGAACTAATACAGAGCGCCTGCATTTCCGCTCTAGGTTGTGTTTAACCACCTGGCTCCCCCACCTCCTGACACCACGCACCCAGATCAAGGTAAGAAGGGGCTGCAGCTGAGCGCCCCCTGGCCACGTCCTCTGGGCCCCGGCTTCGTGAGGCCAGACCAGGGGCTAAGGTGGGAGCAGCTGCCTGGGAGGAGAAGCCCTCGAGGGTTTGAGAGAAGTCTGGAGGGAGGCTGAGTGAGGTGCCCCAGGTTTCCCCTGTCAAAGGGGGTCTCTCCAGGAGTCTAACCAGCTCCTTCAGTATCTGAGCCTCAGTCTTTGTAAAAGACTTTACAAACTATAAACGAACACCAAAAGCGTTACCGCAAATACAGACAGCATCATCAAACCCAGGCTTTCAAAGATACCAGCACCCAGCTTCCAAGGGTGAGGCCGATGTTCTGTATCCCAGCCCCTGCTCTGTCCCACACCTGGAAGCACCATCTTGTTTCCCAGCCCACTTTTAAAGGTCCCCCGCCAACCTTCTAACCACCCCCAGCCTCCACTTCACTCTTATGGAGGGACTGCGGAGACGACATAATGAATGACCTCAGCGGTCCTGCCTCAGGAGCTCAGACTCGGGCAGGAGGCTCACAGGGTGGGGCTTCCAGGAGCGCTCCACCCCAGCATCCTCGTCACCCCCCTGCCCCCAGCACCGGGGGTCCTCAGGCTTCATGCAGTCACGCTACTGCACCAAGCGATCAACCCAGAGCCCAGCTCTGCCCCAGGACTGCGGAGGATGCCAGACTAATTACGACACGGCCCTTCCCCTGAAGTTGCTCAGAGTCTGCCTACTCCAAAGAGCTGGAGCCCAGTTAGGGGCCTCGCCTGGTGCCTGGTGTTTCTTATCCTGCTGAGGACACGATGAATCACCATTATGGGGTGAGGAGTGTGGGTCCTTCACTTCCTGCTGGAAACTTTGCACCTCCAGGAAGAAAGCTCAGGGGAAGGAAATAAACCAACAGCCTTCAGCATATGTATTCCAGCCCCTCCTTCCCGGCAGAGTGGGGTGAATGGCCAGGCTTTGGTGACAAAGTTGAGTCATCTACTCCCAGGGAAGATAAGTGGTCTCCAGGTGACCTTTTCCTGGAGGGGTCTTGGCTTCCCAGAGCTGTGCAGAGAAGTAGTGGTCATTGGAAAAACTCTAAGCCAAACTCCAGAGCCCCCTCCCCACTCTGCTGTGGGACCACCAGCTTGTCTGGGTACTGTCGGGCTGAGCACTGTGACCAAGCCCCGGGCACAGTCACAGGTCAAAGTTACAGCTGCCATGTTCTGAGACCACCACTCCCCTTGGAACAGATGCAGGGAGGGCAGGAGGGGAGGCTCACGGCCTACAAGGGCTGAGAGATCTGCCCACGCTGGTCCCAGACTTGGGTCTGCAGCCCTCAGGTCCACAAAGCTCATCTCCCTAGACCCTCGGGACTCTCCCAGCTCCTACCACGGCTCTGGCTGCCATGTCTAATCTGTTCCCTTTAGAGAATCACTTCGTGGTGGCTCTGTATGACTATAAGGCTATGAACGACCGGGACCTGCAGATGCTGAAGGGGGAGAAGCTGCAGATCCTGAAGGAGTAAGTGTCCAGGACACCGTCCCCATCGCTGCAGGACCCCCTCCCCTCTCCCCACCCTGACACCCCACAGCTGCCTCCTGAATAACTTCTCCAGTGCCCTGCCCCCCACCCCCCAGCCCAGTCACCCAGCACTTTCTTAAACTTGACCCAACAACCTTTCCTCCATGCACTTTCTAAAAGACTTTCTGGTGAGGTGGTTCCTATTCACTACCTCCTGCTCTGTGGTCAAAATCCTATCCTTCCTTCAAAACCCACCTCTAATGTCACCTCCTCCATGCAGCCCTCCTGACACCCACAGTGCTTGCCTGACTGCTCCATCACAGCTCTGGGTTGGAGTCAGTTGTGTCCAGATTTATCCAGGGTTTCTTCTCAGAAACTCCTCCAAAGCCTGTACTCTGCTTCAAACATCGTGCTTGTCCTGTGGAATCTGGGAGGTGCTTTTGTTCTCGAAGTTCTGTGAGGGCCTCCAGCCAAGAGCAGAATGGCTCTTGGTTCATCCTTTCTTAGCAGCCCTTCTCGTTGCTGTCTTTCCCATCCAGTGCAAACTTACTCCCTAACTCTAAAAGTGTCCCATTAATCAAGAGGAGGCTGCTCATTAGAAGACTGGGCCCCTCTTGGGTGAATCAGCTGTGTAGATAAACCTCCTCTGGAGGCCGCACTGTCCCCTTCTTCCCTGGAAGGAAGCTTGCAAGTTGGAAATGACCTGGACACCTCAGGGACTGAGCTACTGGCCCCAGTTCCTTCTCTCTATCCGACTGTCTGCCTCTCGAATTTTCTGCCTGAGATGCTGCTGTGGGCTGTGAGCTACCCACGGAGAGGCCCGTGAGAGTCACTGTTTTCTGTTTTTCCTTCCTTCCTAGAACTGGAGACTGGTGGTTGGCCAAGTCTCTCATTACCGGAAGAGAAGGCTACGTGCCCAGCAACTTTGTGGCCCGGGTAGAGACCCTGGAAGTGGAAAAGTAGGTGGACAGACAGCCCCACAGGTGTGCTGGCTGCTTCTGTTCCAGGCAGGACAGGGCCAGAAAGCAGCTAAAAAGCAGAGCAGGGTGTGAACCCAGCACGGAGGGCACAGGACAGGGGTGGGGACTTGGAGTCGCTGGGAAAGGCTTGTCTAAAATCCCAGACAACGTTTAGACGTCTGTGTGACACCAAGGACACCAGGGAGCCTACGCACTCCTCCCATCTGTGAAATGAGAGCTGCCCATTTCCTGGCTAACCTTAACCAGCCAGCCTCCTGCCCTGCCTCCAGGGGGCAGGACTCAGGGCTCGCACCTCGGGGACCCACAGGATGGGGGCCTTACAGGAGAGCCTGGCCACAGTATCCTCATCACTCACAAGCACACGGCACCAGCCACAGCCTCAGGCATTAGAGCCCCGAACAACCAGAGCCAGAGCCCGGCTCTGCCCAGGGTCGGGAGGACGGCAAGCCGACTGCGACACGGCCCCTCCCCTGAAGGAGCTCAGAGTCTGTCAAATTCATGAGCTGGAGCAAGTCAGCAGCCTCGCCTGGTGTGCCCGTCCAGTGATGCTCACCCTCGGGAGGGCTCCTTGCCCAGCACGCCCAGTCCTGGGCCTTTCCTAGGGCAGGTCCACCTCAACCAGCCACGCTCAAGGAGCACTGGAGACCAACCCCACGGAGGGTGGGCTGAGGGGAAGGTATCAGGTGCATTTACCCAGAGCGAAATTAACAAAGGGCACCAAACACCATTCTCATTTCTTGTCAAGGAAACACCATGTCCATTGCTGAAAGGGACTGAGGGAATTCCATGTATCAAGATACGGGGGTTCAGCTCAGGGTCAGGTTGGCAACAGGAACACATTGTATCTCAAGGGGGAAGGGACTTGGGTGACAAGATCCCCAGGAGCATGGGCACTCTCAGCTCTGCCTGCCTTTGTGCTTTTCCTTTCCAGGTGGTTCTTTAGATCAATTTGCCGGAGAGATGCCGAGAGGCAGCTTCTGGCTCCAGTCAATAAGGCTGGCGCCTTTCTTATTAGAGAGAGCGAAACCAGCAAAGGTAAGCCTGGGGCCCTGCTGCCCTCGCCATGCAGCCGGGGACCCCCACCTATGGCCTTCCTTCTGGGAGTTGGGTGGGGGGCAGGGGAGGTGCCAGCCAGGAGAATCTGATTGCTTCCACCTGGGTGTCCCCGCCACATCAGGCCAGCCAGGACAGCCCATGAGTATCCGGTATTTGACCTTGAGGCTGTGCACACAGACAGCTCTCCCAAGACCTGGCTAGAAATGCACCCAACACGGGGATCAGAGAGGGAGTTAGAGAGCTGCTCCAGCCACTGAGGGCCGGTCTCACACCACCTGGGCCAGTGGGAGCACTGAGGCTGGTGGGGGGCGGAAAGGGGGGTGACCCATCTGGAATCAAAGGATTTGAAAGAATCTTTAGAGATCATCTCAGTCAGAGGCTGTGACTCAGACACTTGCAAGAGCCTGGGAGGCATCAGGGCACAGCCTGTGATACAAAAGAAGGGGGTAGTGATCGTGAGAACTGGGGGGCCTCCCAGATTTAAACCCACTGACTGAGTGGAGTGTTGCTGCCCCCCCCCACTCAGGTCACTGGCTTTCTCTTTCTCTGTCTTAGTTTTCTGTCTTTCCTTCTTGAAGTGCTTTTGGTGCTTTTTATCAAGTGTAAAACACATCTAAAAATTGCATAAATTGTGAACAAGAGCAGAATTATAAACACAGAGGCATAATAAGTAAACATCTGTGTAACCACAAGAGCAAGAATATTCCAGATGCCCAGAGCCCCTCTCACTGTCCCACTGGGACCCCTTCCTGATTCACCTTCCCACCCCCAGAGAAGCCACCACTATCCTGACTTTGATGGAAGCCTTTCTTTATAGTTTACCACCCATGTTTTGCCTGTTTTTCACCTTTCTTATACAAAGGAGATCAAGCCATTTTAGTTTTTGTGTCTTATTCCTTTCACTCAACATTGTAAAATTCTGTATTTGTTTGCTAGGCCTTCTGTAGTAAAGTACCAGGAACTGAGAGGCTTAAACAGCAGACCTGTGCTTTCCCACAGGTCCAGAGGCCAGGGATCTAAGGTCGAACTGTCAGAAGGGTTGGTTTCCCCTGAGGCCTCGCTCCCTGGCTTGTAGGCGGCTGTCTTCTCCCTGTATCCTCATGTGGTCGTCCCTCTGTGTATGTCTGCGTCCTCATCCCCTCTTATAAGCACACTAGTTGCATGGATCAGGACCCACCTCAATAATGTAACCTCCCCTTTAAAGACCCTATTTCCAAAGATAGTCACATCACTGAGGTATAGGACTTGAACATAGGAATTAGCAGGGATGGGGGGACACGATTCATCCATCACAGATGCATTTGCATGATGGAGGCAACAGCAACAATCTGTTCACTTTGACAGCTAAACAGAATCCAGGATATGAATATTCCATAAGCTCTTTCTCCATACTGGTGGAATTGGGGTTGTTTCCAGTTTGGGGCTGTTAAAAAGGTACTGCTATGAACCTTGAGGCATAAGCTTCCTAGTGGGTTTGCCTCTAGCCTTCCATCTTTGAGACACTGGGCCAATATCCCCATTTGAAAGATGGGGAAACTGAAGGAAGAAGTGACTCACTCTAGACCAACAGTGAACAAGCATCAGAGCCCAATCATCTGAGAGGCTCTGAAAATTTTCACAAGCTCTAAAACGCGTCAAACAGACCTAACACTGGGCAGATGGAGGAGACCTTCCCAAACAGGGTGAAGAGGACTAGATGTTTTGTTTGCTGTAGAATATTTCAAACATATACACAAGTAAAGCAAATAATAGTAAATGGAATCCCTGTACTCAACACCCGGCTTCAACAATAATCAACCCAGCTAATCTGATTTCACGTACATCCCCAGCCCCATTACTTTGAAGCAAATGCCAGACATCACGTCATCATTTCACCAGGAAATGATGTTTCTATGGCTGCCTGTTGCTAAGGGGCCCTCTGGAGGGAAAGCCACCCCAACCTCAGCGTGAAGGAGGAAAGGATCTCTAAAGGTGGAGTGTCTCCTCCTGTCCTTGCCCCTCACCCCACAGCTAGTCCAGGCTGGGATTGGCCAGTTGGAGCAGGGGCTAGAAGACCCCTGCAAGACCCCTCGCCAGACCCCTCTACACACACGCGCACACACGCTCCGCGGAAATCCAAAGCCTCTTCAGGTGGGAAGGAACACTGCTCCCAGAAGGCGCGCAGTGAGTTCTAACCTAAGAGGTCTCCAGAACATCCCTTAGCTTCTCGAGACTAATTTTATTGGTATGTATGTTGGAACTGACTAGTTTCCCAGTTCAAGGACAGGTGGCCTTTACGAAAATCTCAGTCTCTGGGAGCCCAGCCCCGCGTCCCAGCGCATTCCAGCCGCAGGGTGGAGGCAGGACAGGGGATCCAGATTTTGCGAACAGGAAGGATTGAGACCCGCTTTAAGAAGAAGGATGCCAAATTGTAAGAAAGATATTAGGGACGGGCGCTGACAGGAGCGCCCACAGCAGAGAGGCTCCCGTGGCACCGGAGGAAGAGACTCGGGGCTCCTTGGCTGATCTGGAGGCATCACGAGCAGGGAACAGCAGAGGGAATGGAGACGATAGCTCCTTTCCTCGCTCGGGTGGTGCGTGGATGAATGTGCTCACTAGCGCCACTCTCTGGTTCCTGTGATACCCGAGCTTGCTGCACTCAGCCGGGGCGAAGTTGGAAAGACACCGCAGCGTGCAGGTTGGGCTGGGGTAGGATACGAGGGGCGGGCTGTGTCAGCGGCAGGGCATGCCACAGGACGCGCGGCTCTCCACATCCTTTTGCAGGTGGGCGATGAGAGAGGCGCAGTGGCCAAGGAAGGGGAGAAGGGATTTGAGATGGGTTGATAGTCTGATACGGGAGGAAAGACGCCTGAAGACAGCGCAGGGCAAAAATCGAGCGCCCACGCCCAGGACAAGAGGTGTCCGAGCCTGACACCTGGTGGCGGAGGGTGGTACTACCCGCGGTAGGCGCGCCTTTAGTACGGTTACACGGGAGCCCCCAGGCCAACCACTGATCAGCCCAGGTCCCTGGGGCAAGCGACACCCCTCTTTTGGGCCTCAGGTTTCTCATTTAGCAAATAAAAGTGGAAGTATGTGGCACCCAGAGAACTGAAC
Source organism: Aepyceros melampus (assembly GCA_006408695.1). NCBI lineage: Eukaryota > Metazoa > Chordata > Mammalia > Artiodactyla > Bovidae > Aepyceros > Aepyceros melampus. The sequence continues at coordinate 513,022 of SJXQ01000316.1, read as the reverse complement.
AGAGGCGCCTTATTAAAATATCAAGTTCATGGAAAATTTCTCAGCTGGAAACTCTTGCCTCCTAAATTGCTCTTAACCCTTAGCATCTGCAACCACCGACTGCAGGAAGCATTAACCTAGAATGGATTTGAACAGAAGCCGGGGCTTGTGTCTTATTATGCTCTTCCGCATGGACAGGAGTGCTTTGGGTTGTAATTTGCTATTGCATGTGGGGCAGTCAGTCTTTCAACGGAATGAAGGAATGAATGAGTCAATCTCCTAGTCCCTCCAAAAACTCTGTATTTCTCAATATTCCAGGGCAAAGGGTCCTCAAGTCCCAGGTGCCCAAGTGGGGAACAGCCTGATGGCTAAGAGAGCATTCTGCCTGCTCCAGAGTTCTGGAGCAGTTTTAGGAGGTTTGAGGAGGAATCCCAAGGACAGAGTTAGAATGAGCTGACAGCAAAGGCTTCCAGGAGGGGAGGGTGAGATGAAGAAAAAGGTAACTGATGATGGTCAAAATGGAAAGCAGAATCGGAGGAACTTGCCTGCAATGCAGGAGACCTGGGTTTGATCTCTGGGTCAGGAAGATCCCCTGTAGAAAGGAATGGCTACCTACTCCAGTATTCTTGCCTGAAGAATTTCCTGGACAGAGAAGTCTGGGGGGCTACAATCCATGGGGTCTCAAAAGAGTCGAGCACAACTGAGCAACTAACAGCACTTTTCCAAGGCCTTGAAATGAAGCCCCAAATCCCAATCCTGATTTTCCTTCTTCGTGTCTTCTCACGCATGTGTCTTTGTTAACTCTCTAGGTGCCTTTTCTCTGTCTGTGAAGGATGTGACCACGCAGGGGGAGGTGATCAAACACTATAAGATCCGCTCCCTGGATGAAGGCGGCTATTACATCTCTCCTCGGAACACCTTCCCCACTCTGCAGGCTCTGGTGCAGCACTATTCTAGTAAGAGGGGGGCATCTGATAGAGGGATGGGCTGTGCCAGAGGAGCCCTCTTGTCTCTCCATCACTGAGTTCTCAAGATCGCATGAACCGTTGGTGCTGTTTTGGTGGAGGGGTGGAGGGTTGTCCCAAGGCTGGACCTAAGGTGTTGATAACTGTCAACATAATGACTCCCTGTCTGTGTCCCTGATCCTCTGTGTTGGCTATGACCACATGGAGAATAGCAAGTATTTGCAGTCTTAGAGACAGCAGGACGATGATTGCATGCTAAGCTTATTTTATGTAAAACAATTGCAGAGAGCTGAGTGTGTGTGTGTGTGCCCTTGTGCACACTGAACTTGGTGTGGGGCTGTCAAGAAGGAGCGGGGACACAGCTGGGAATGATACAGCTCTCATGATCCGTATGGTCTCCACAGATCTTCTATGCTTGTGACCTCCAGCTCATCTCTTCTTTCCTAATGCAGAGAAAGGGGACGGGTTGTGCCAGAGGCTGACCCACCCCTGTGTGAGCCTGGCCGCCCAGAACCCCTGGGCCCAGGATGAATGGGAAATCCCGCGGCAGTCTCTCAAGCTGGTCAGGAAGCTGGGGTCCGGGCAGTTTGGTGAAGTCTGGATGGGTGAGTATGTGGTATCCTGGGAGCCGCTCACCCACTGCGCTGCACGCTAGAGCACAGAAGGCTCGGGACCTGCCCGGGGCATCATACTTCCCATAGCAGCTTGTGAAGGGGAAGGGACTGCGACCGTATACCCATTTTACAGACGAGGTAATGGAAGCACAGACACTGAAGCCACCTGCCCTCAGCTGTTCTGATATGGTGATGAAGCAGGAGTAGAATCCAGCTCTCCCCCTGCCCCCACCCCAGACCGTTCCCGCCTGCCTTCTTCACTGCCCAGAGCTGCCTTTGCCATTGACTCCTGTGTGACCTGGAAGAGGAGCCTGGCTAGCTCCTCTTGGCTTTGTCTCACTGGGTGGAAACACTATGTTAACCAGGGTGAGAGGTGAACCAGGGGCTCCAGGACCCTGATAACAAAGTCACCACCTGCAGCTGTGAGACTAGCCCATCCCTTAACTTCCTGGCCCCTGTGGCCTCACCTTCAATTACAGTGAATGGCCGATCCTCTGCTTACCAATGTGTGATCAGAATATAAAAGACGCTTTATTTTATCCCTGGAAAGGTCTGTGTCTCTGGGGCATGATTTCAAGGTGGGACCCTGCTGCCTCCCTGATTCCTCTGGCATCCAGGAGTGATGCCTGGGGCACCCCTGGCAGGAGCTCCCCCTGGCTCCTCGCAAGTCTGAGTCCTGACTTATCTTTTCACTTCAGTGCAGACGGGGACCTAATGGGCTGGGCAGGGGGTGAGGGTGTGTGCAGGAGCCGTAGGGATCTAGAGATGAATGTCGCAGGGTGCAGAGAGGGGGCACGGAGGCCTCCTCTATGATCCGCCACAGGCTGTGATGCTTACTGCCATACTGACGCTATCAAGTGGTTGAAGAGATTCATTAGGCAGGGATAGGAGGACAAAAGGGACGCACCCCAGACCTGGCTGTAGGGTTCAGGAGGTGAAACAGCCCCCCTCCCAGCCTGGGTAATTTCCTTAACTGCCCAGGGCTCCTGTCTAGCAGAGGAGGCCGGGACAGGATTGAATCCTTCTAGGTAAGCGGGTGCATCCGTCACCATCAGAAGCTGTAATTCCAGCCCAGGACCACTTCCAGGGGCCGGGGCTCTGGCCTCAGTGCCCCATCTATATAGAACAGGGATGGCTCCTGGAAGCTTACGTAGATTCTGGATAAGGGATCACCTCCCCCCACCTCCAAGTCCTCTGAACATCCTCTTCCTCTTCTGTCCCCGGGCCTCAGGTTATTATAAAAACAACATCAAGGTGGCCATCAAGACCTTGAAGGAGGGAACCATGTCTCCGGAGGCCTTCCTGGGCGAGGCCAACCTGATGAAAACTCTGCAGCATGAGAGGCTGGTCCGTCTCTACGCTGTGGTCACCAAGGAGCCCATCTACATTGTGACCGAATACATGGCCAGAGGTGGGGCCCCGCCCGGGGCTGCGTCCCTCACGCAGGCGGGAAGGCTGAGGGTGGGAGTCCAGGCTTGGGGCCGCTGAGGAGGATAAGGCTGATCTGCTGCTGCTGTGGGTTTGCCTGGCCGGGGGACCTCTGCAGGGGACCACTGAGGCATGAGCTGGATCAATCAGCCAACATCCTGCAGATCTAGGGTGTTCCACATGCATGGGTGGGGGCAGAGTGAAGGATGATGGGAGCAAGACAGCTAAGTGGTCCTTATAGAGGAGTTTCCATAGCTCAGGAGACCCTGCACCAGCATCTTTGCAGGGAGCCTCCTGTGCTTGGCACCCCTTGGGGCGGACAGAGGGCAGCAAAGTCTAAAGAATAGTAGGCTGGGCGTCCAGAGACAGTTCTAGTCCAGGAGACCTTGTACAACCCTATGAACATTTTCACACGGATGATGAGAGGTTGAGTGAGATGGCCACTGGGGTCTAGAGTATGGCCATTCTCTACTGGGGCCTGGGGAATCCTTCTTACCCCTCCTATGACCCTGACCGCACCCCGACTCCTGTTGGATCCTAAAATGCTGTGTTGATGCTGTCTGTTCCTTAAAGGGTGTCATGAAGGGGTCCTACATTGAGCTGGAGGCATGTGTCTCCCTTGCTCAGCTCTTAGCCACCCCTCAGGTGAGCAGTCCCCTGCTCTTAGATACCAAACAGGAGCAGCGTCTGTCCCCTGTACCAGCTCCAGGAGATGAGTCTCCGTAATTCTGGTGATTTCTTGCATCCTTGGAGGCAGAATGTCTGCCAACAAAGGGTGAAGTGGGCGGAAGATGCTTTGTGATGTCATGCAGGGCGCAAGCAGTTTCTGACCTGGTTCCTTGACTGTGTGACCTTGAACCCGACTGAGACCTCATGTCCTCCGAACAGCTGGCAGCAGATCAGCGCCTCCTGGGAGCTGTGAGGGCTGAGATGGGAGTTTCTGTAGAACAGTGGCACCTGCAGCCGTGGGGGCACAAGAGACCTGAAAGAGTGCCGCCCACTTCCCGCCCAGGTGGGCAGCAGCCCACACCCTGAGAGGCCGGCCCGGCCAGGGTCGGGTCACCCTGCAGAAGGTCAGCTGCCACTTCTCTTTCCTCAGGCTGCCTGCTGGATTTCCTGAAGACGGATGAAGGTAGCCGATTGTCCCTCTCAAGGCTGATTGACATGTCGGCCCAGGTTCGTGAGCTCCAAGTGCAGGGATCCAGGCCCCTGGGCCCTGTCCTCTGCCCTGGCAGCTCAGCAAGATCAACTCTTTGGAGGCTGTGTCCGTTAGATATAGGCTGGGCTGTGAGAGACAGCAAACCCAAGTCATCATAGCTTCAGTGTGTAAGCACCAGAGGCGGGCAGTCTGCGGTGGGCAGTGGAGGTTCCCCTCAGAGTCACAGGGACCCAGGTTTCTTCCACCCACTGGGTCTTAACAGGTCATCTTCCCCCCAGGGAGCCTGCTCATGTTTTAGCATCTTGTCCTCCTCAGCCAGGAGGAAGAAGTGGAATGGAGGGGGCAAACCGCACCCACTCCCTTTAGAGCCAAGTGCTGGAAATCACTCGCTACACTTGCTCTCCCAGCCCCCTGGCCACCTGTCACCTGCCCGTACCTAGCTGCAAGGGAGCTTGGGAAATGTAGTCTTTCTCCTAGGCAGCCATGAAGGTTCTATTGGTGAGGACCAGCGGAAGAAAGGATGGTATGGGGAACCCAGAAAGTCCCCACGAATTCCACGTCATGTGGCAGGTCAGCACTGTGTGGTGACCTCCTCCATCCTCAGATGGTGCCCATCAATGCCTTCTGTAGACTCAGACATCATGAAGTGAGGAGCAAAATGAAGAGGAGGGAAACGTTCCTCCCGGGGGATTTTAGCTGAGGATTCTAACTGGCAGCAAAGCACAGCTGGTAGCCCCGGCTGTGTGTCTGTTGAAACTGGAACTCTCAGAAGAAAAGCTCCGGTCTGTGGTCAGCCCGTGAGACTCAGAAACACACACACACATCCTGTTGGAGGGAGGCACCCTCCCCTATCCCACCCCACCCCCACCCCCTCTA
>SJXQ01000316.1:479990-507858 GCA_006408695.1 Aepyceros melampus | reverse complement strand
TCTAAGTCGTTATCTGCTATTAGTATCAGGGCAGGAACTGAGGTCACCGTGCCTTTTTTCCACCCCCTTTTTTCCACTGAGGTGCGCACAGACTGGGTTCAACAGGATGGTGAGGTGGTCTCGGAAAACTAAGCCTGGTAACTGGTTTCAAACCACAGCTCAGTGATAAGCCTGCTCACTCCCTTTTGTCCCTTTCTTTTCTTTTTCTCACTCGTTGTCAATGATCTCTGTCAATCCTTTGGGAAATCTTGGGTCCCCAAGAGGCAAAGGGTATGAAAAGTCACCTGAGTTATAAGTTCAGTTCAGTTCAGTCGCTCAGTCGTGTCCGACTCTTTGTGACCCCATGGACTGCAGCACACCAGGCTTCCCTGTCCATCACCAACTCACGGAGTTTACTCAGACTCATGTCCATCAAGTTGGTGATGCCATCCAGCCATCTCAACCTCTCTTGTCCCCTTCTCCTCCTGCCTCCCATCTCCCAGCATCAGGGTCTTTCCCATCAGGTGGCCAAAGTATTGGAGTTTCAGCTTCAGCATCAGTCCTTCCAGTGAATATTCAGGACTGATTTCCTTTAGGATGGACTGATTGAATCTCCTTGCAGTTCAAGGAACTCTCAAGAGTCTTCGCCAACACCCAGTTCAAAAGCATCCATTCTTCAGCGCTCAGCTTTCTTTAAAGTCCAGTTCTCACATCCATACATGACTACTGGAAGAACCATAGCTTTGACTAGGCGGACCTTTGTTGGCAAAGTAATGTCTCTGCTTTTGATTATGCTATCTAGGTTGGTCATAACTTTTCTTCCAAGGAGTAAGCGTCTTTTAATTTCATGGCTGCAGTCACCATCTGCAGGGATTTTGGAGCCCCCAAAAATAAAGTCTGTCACTGTTTCCACTGTTTCCCCATCTATTTGCCATGAAGTGATGGGACCAGATGCCATGATCTTCGTTTTCTGAATGTTCAGCTCTAAGCCAACTTTTTCACTCTCCTCTTTCACTTTCATCAAGAGGCTCTTTAGTTCTTTGTTTCAGCCATAAGGGTGGTGTCATCTGCCTATCTGAGGTTATTGATATTTCTCCCGGCAATCTTGATGCCAGCTTGTGCTTCATCCAGCCCAGTGTTTCTCACGATGTTCTACAAATAAATAAGTTTATAAGTAGATGTGGCCAAGAATCTGAAGGTTAGGAAAGCAGGAAATCAGAACCTTCCAGGTGAACAGCTTCTAAAACCCATTGTGATCACGCTAACGCCTTGCTCTGTGTACAAGCATACACACACACGTGCGCACTCTGCCCTCTGCGTGCTCTATAACATGAAGTGCAAAGCTCCCCTCCAGCCGCAGCCCGTGTGCCCCACTTTGCAGCCACACGGCAGCTCCCCTCGTCCTGTCACACCTTGGAACCTTCCCGCCGCCTGTCTCTGGTGTCTGGCTCTGATGCAGAGGGTGGCCTAAAGTCCTTTTTCCCCCTGAGGGGGGCTGGCCTTCACTGTGGGGGCTCCCTTTCTCAGATTGCAGAAGGAATGGCGTACATCGAGCAGATGAATTCAATCCACCGGGACCTGAGAGCAGCCAACATCCTGGTGTCTGAGGCCTTGTGCTGCAAAATTGGTGACTTTGGCTTGGCCCGGATCATCGACAATGAATACACCGCCCAGGAGGGTGAGCAGCAACCCAGCTCCCTAATCCCCCTTGGACTTCTTGTCGTTCAAGTCTGACCTTGCTTCTAACTGATTCAGCATTTCCCTGATGTGCTCTGCAGACCACAGGTGCCTCAGGAGGAATGACTATGTGAGAGTAGGTTTAGAGATACCACCCATTCCATGAGCCCTCCCTTGGAGAGTCCCAGCCCATGGCAGCATAATAAAGACACTGAGAGGGCATGCAGCTAAGGAACAGTGCACATATGTTTCACGTTGTATCTCCCGAAGTCACTGGAACTCCAGAAACTCTTTCCACGTAGGTTCTGTGACCTTCTCATAGAACCAGGGGTTCTCAGAGCACACTTTAGAAAACACTGCCCTAAATGCCTGCCTACTCAGTCACTTCGTCATGGCCAACTCTTTTCAACCCTATGGACTTGCAGCCCACCAGGCTCCTCTGTCCATGGGATTCTCCAGGCAAGAATACTGGAATGGGTTGCCATTTCCTCCCCCAGGGGATCTTCCCGACCCAGGGATGGAACACGCATCTCTTACATCTCCTGCCCTGGCAGGCGGGTTCTTTACCACTAATGCCACCTGGAAAGCCCAAAGTATGAGCAGCAAAAACCTAATACCTGAATTGGGGTCGCTACAGGTGCTTTGCTTACTTTGTAAAAAATAGGCAAAATCCTCTTTACAAGAGGATTTGAGGCAATCAAAATACATTTCATTAAGCAAGTTAGTGAGTGATATTAGTGAACATATTAATCAGTTGATAGGGGAAATGGATTATCTGTCCCATTCATTGAGGGAACTTTAGGCGAGAAAGCTGGGGAAGGTGTGGGTGACCACGGGCTGGGCCGTGCAGCTGCTGTGGACGCCATCCAGGGCTGCAGGATTTGAACTCCTTCCTCACTGTGACCCTAGCAGGTACACGAGTCATGTGTCACCACGTCCCTTTTGCAGGAAAGGATTAACTCAGGCAGTAAAGTGAAAGTGTTAGTCAGTTGCATCTGACTCTTTGCAACCCCATGGACTGTAGCCCACCAAGCTCCTCTGTCCATGGGATTTCCCAGGCAAGAATACTGGAGTGGGTAGTCATTTCCTTCTCCAAGGGATCTTCCTGACCCAGGGATTGAACCCAGGTCTCCTGCATTGGAGGCAGATTCTTTACTATCTGAGCCACCAGGGGAGTCCAGCTAAGGCAAGGACAAGTTAAATGACTTTCCCCAGTCATGGGTTCCCGTTAGTAAACAAGGCTAATGGGAGGTAGAAACGACCTCTTCAGTCCCATGTGGAAACACATGCTGGTTGCCCAGTGAAGCCAATTTAGGCAAAGACACAAAGCAGGCAATGGGGGGGTATTTGTCCTTTGGTGCTGCGGACCCCCAGGGTCCTCACACTCCTGGTCATGTGTCCTATGGGTCTAATGACTCCCTGGGCACATTTCTGTCTGATATAGTGACCCAGGCATCACCAGGCAGGGCAGGGCCTGGGGGAGAAAGAGCAAGGAGTTGGGGGGTGTGGAGGAAGTCAGTCATGGCCTCATGAAGCTGCTCGTGGTTTTTCTCGCAGGGGCCAAGTTCCCCATCAAGTGGACCGCCCCAGAGGCCATCCATTTTGGGGTGTTCACCATCAAAGCGGACGTGTGGTCATTTGGAATCCTCCTGATGGAAATTGTCACTTATGGGCGTGTGCCCTACCCAGGTAGGCAGCTGTGTCCTGCAGCGACCCTCCCGGCTCAGGGCCGTCCTGAGACGGCTGTGATGGCAGATGTCCCATCCTCAGGGCCTGGGGCTGCCCACCTGTGTGTCAGAATGGAGCCCCATGGTTGAAACTGAAACCCAGGTGTGCCACCCTGGGGTGGGGCGGGGCGGGGCTTCCCTCCCTCCCCTCAGCATTGCTCTTGGAAACAGGGCTGTGTCCCCTGCATCCAGCAGAGGTCAGTGAGCCCACAAACCTGGAATTCAGTTAAGGTCGGGGTCTGAATTCAAGTCTCTTCCAGTTAGTTTGCCCTCAGTTGAGTGGCCAAGTGGTCCCTCCCTTGGCCTTACACCTTGAGTACGGCCCCCAAACCTCCATCCGGAGAGTCAACCCCCAGGCCGAGCTGAAGGGCTTGGGCCCTTAGCAGCCTGTGGGAGGGGCTGGGGCCTGTTCACCAAGCACCTGCTTGGTGAGTGATGCTCACCTGTGTGCCTGACAGTCCCAGGTAAGCAGGTGGCACCCCATCCAGGAGGAACTGCCCCGCACTGAGATCATCTACCCTGTTCTCAAAGCAATGAAAAATAGAGGGATGCGTAAAGGTGGCACCAACCGGGCTGAGGCCAGAGACAGCGGTGGATGCCTCGCGGGCCCCCGCCGGTCCTCAGCCACGTCCCTTCCACCTCCAGGGATGAGCAACCCCGAGGTCATCCGCAACCTGGAGCGCGGCTACCGCATGCCCCGCCCAGCTCGTGCCCGCCTGAGCTGTACAACGGCATCATCGCCGAGTGCTGGCGCAGCCGGCCGGAGGAGCGGCCCACCTTCGAGTTCCTGCAGTCGGTGCTCGAGGACTTCCACACGGCCACCGAGGGCCAGTACGAGCTGCAGCCCTAGGCCCGCGTGCAAAACTGCCTGGCCTCAGCCCCAGGTGCACCCGAAAGGCGGGGAGATGTCCGCACGCCCATTTCTCAGATGAGGAAACTAGAGGCAGCTGGGTCACAGCCTCGACTTTGGAGCAGGGTCCAATCGCAGGGCCACACCTCCCCGGCTGTGCAGCCCTAGGCGACTTAGCCTCTCAGCGCCTTCACCTTCACACTGGCAGAAAGGGGACGAACCACGATGAACCTACCTCGCATGTTCCGCACGAGGATGACCCGGTGAAATGTTCAGAGTAGTGCCAGCACACTCCTCGGTGCCCATCATCGCGTCGCAGAAGGCTTCCTGTGCTGGCACCAGAAACAAGGAGTCGGCCCCGGCCACCTGAGTCCAGCGACTCTCGCCTGACCCAGACTGCGCTCAGCACTTTGGGACTTTTCAGAAATAAAGTCGCGAGACCTGACGTTTCCCGTGTCGTTCTTGGCGACCAGCCTGGACGTCGCATACATGCCATTCGCGGTTGTATGAGTGGTGCCTCTAGGGACTCGCAGATGGCACTGGGTTTCAAGAGAAAATCGAGGACCCCAGCCCCAAGACAAGGGCGCCATCCCTGCCTTTTTGGGCGGCTAGAGTAGCGCCAGCAGGTGGCGCTCTCACCTCAGCCATCCTCAGCCTCCAGGTCTGAGGTGGGTGATGGGAAGAGGGGGTTGCTCAGCAGGGCGCAGGGAGGGGAGGCGAACAAGCCCTGGGCTCTGGGTCCCTGGACCGGGAGCATAAACAGGTGACTTGGGAACGGTAACTCCAAGGAACGTTTCAGGCTCCGCGCTGTTCACTGAAGCTCCCCATTTGTCATGTTTTTGGTTTGTTTATGCTAGATTTTACTTCTTTGAGCTGTAGGTTTACAGAAAACTAAATGAAAAGTATCGAGAATCCCTATTTAAGCCCTCATCCCGCCCCACCCCAAACTTTCCCTACTGTTAACATCTTGCAATCGAAGCTATACATTTGTAAGGACCGATGAGCCGATACTGACACATTATTATTAGCTGAAATCCATAGGTTACCTGTGTGGCTTCTCAGGGGGCGCAGTGGTAAAGAACCCGTCTGCCAGTGCAGGAGGTGTAAGAGACAAGAGTATGACCCCTGGGTTGGGAAGATGCCCTGGAGGAGGGCATGGCAACCCACTCCAGTGTTCTTGGACAGCGGAGCCTGGTGGGCTACTGCAGTCCACGAGGTCGTGAAGAGTCGGCCGCATCTGAAGCAACTTAGCATACAGTTTACCCTGGGATCCTGTCTTCGCCTTGTGTTCTATGGGTGTGGACCCATGTATACTCCATGCCATCGGACAGTGTTACAGAATAGCCTCATTGTCGTTCCCTGGGCTCCACCTGTTCTTCCCTCCCACGCTCCCCCAAACCTCTGGCCAACAGCTTGCCATGTTTCAACTCCTCTGATCCTGTGACAGTCTAAACCGAACAGAGCTTCATAATCAGTCAATATTTATTGGGTATAAAGAGAGAGGGAGATCCTATGATCCTTGTTTTAGAGATGAGGAGACCTGGGCACAGAGAGGGTAACCAACCAACCCAAGGCCACACAGCTATAATAGTGGAGTGAGGACTCACCACTCTTAGCCATTCTTCCAGGAAGATTCTGTCCAGATGTCTCAGACCGTGCCCCCTCGACGCCTTGGGCCTCCGTGCTGGGCTCTCGGGAGGAGGCTCACGGTAGGCTGAGCGGCTGGGAGAAAGCCCACCCACCTCAAGCACAGCAGCCCCTCTTGCTTCAGGCTCACAAGCTCAGAGGCCTCATGAGGGTTATTTGAACAGAGTGTGACTTTCAAATTGTTTTGAAAATCAATCATTTAGCCCAACCTTCACTCCATTCTCAGCTTCTCACGAGTGGAAACTGAGGCCTGATAAGAACTCAGTCACACCAGGTCCATAGAACAGGGCCAGGGCCAGGGCCCGGTCCTGCCTCTGCCCACCCCAGCTCACCCGCTTTCCTGGAGGGCAGATTTTAGCTTATTGCAGGCTTTGTTTTTTTTTTTTTTTGAAAACAGACATCTTTGTATTTGTGTGTGTATGAAGTTGCTCAGTCATATCCGACTCTTTGCAACCCCATGGACTGTAGCCCACCAGGCTCTTCTGTCCATGGGATTTTCCAGACAAGAACACTGAAGTGGGTTGCCCTTTTCTCTCCCAGGGGATATTCCCAACCCAGGGATCAAACCCATGTCTCCTGAGGTGTCTGCATTGGCAGATGTGTTCTGTACCACTGAGCCACCTGGGAAGCACTTCTTGTACTTGAGAATTCTCCAAATCAGATTGATTAGCTCCCTGAATAAACCTCATTTCTTAACCATGGCAAAAGAGCTAGTCACTTGATGGAACAGAGTCCAGAGCCTTTAAAACATTACTCGCAGTACCTCCCTGGTGGTCCAGTGGTTAAGACTCCACGCTTCCACTGCAGGGGGCGAGGGTTCAATCCCTGGTCCAGGAACTAAAATCCCGCATGCCCTGGGGCACAGCCAAAAGAACAGTAATCCAATACTTTTTTTAAAGTTACTAATGAGAATGGGGCCCCCAGAGCCGAACACTTGACAGTTTACAAAGGGGTCGCTGGCTCTATGAGGCCGTTCAGATGTGTGGCTGCCTGAGTGGCCGCCGGGTTCCTCCTAGTCCTGAACGGGGGGAGGCGGCAAGGCTGACGGGGCCACTCACCATCACATCACTGCAGTGGAGGGGCCGGAACGCTGACCTTGGCTTCACGCCCAGCATTTGAGGGATCCAGCAAGAGCACTGAGGTGAAAAGCGAGGATTGGGGTGGACCCAACTCATGCAGGGCAGGCTAAGTGGCCGTGTGGGGCTATCCTCTTAATAAGGTTAAGCAAACCGCTCCGAGAGGATGACAGGAAGGTTTTGTGAGCGCCTGGTGGAAAGCAAGGAGGAGAAACATCTGGTGCTGGTGGGGCCGCGGGCTGGATGAAGTCTCATCCTTGAGACAGTAACTGTGGTCCCCGGAGAGGTGAGGTGGCCAGAGTCATCGCCCATGAGATGGGGATTCTGATGATAACTCACGGGGTGATGACTCCACCTGGCAGCAGCCAGGAACATAATAATAGCCATCAGGGAGTGTCCAGCAGATACTGGGGAAATTAAAATTTCTGGGCAGAATGGTGGGTGTGTGGAAAGGTCTGGCTGGCACCTGCAGGGACTTTTTGACCTTTCAGTTCCTCCTCGGCCGTGAAGGGCTCCAGTGATGAGGCAGACAAAAATCTGATCCCAAAGGGCTCTTAAATACACCTCACTCGTGGGAGTGTGCATCTCACGCCCATTGCTGTGATCACAGCGAGGGTGCTGGAGCAGTGATGCCCACCTTTGTTACCTGCCCGGTGCCACGCTCCTACTTCAGTTTATGCCACATGCCCCATGACAACCTCAGACCTCATTCTGTTACTAGGCCCCTTGGTAGATGGGAAAACCTCGTCTGTGAGAGGTGAGGTCACCTGCCAAGCTCGGGCATCGGGGACGCAAGCTCAGGTGAGCCTCAGTGCTGAGCCCACTCCAGTGGGGAGATCCTGGGAGAACGAGGAGTTTAGGCTTTGCTGCAGGCGGAGCTGGCGCTGCCCCGGACCCGTCCACAGGCTGGGCCCAGACCCCCGGGGCCTCGTTCCCGGGCCACTTGTCCATTGTGCTGTGGAAGGACAGGCTTTGGAGGAGCCAGGAAGTGTTCACTCCACCTCTTGGCTCTGCCTCTTACTGGCTGCCAAATCCCTGGCCAGTTACTTGCCCTCTCTTGGCCTCAGTTGCACTGTCTTTAAAATGGACACAAACAGACCAGCTCACAGGGAAGCCAAGGGTGAGCTGAGATAATGTACATGAAGCTGCAGGTATGGGCTGTGCGTGCGGTAGGAGGTCAGCACACAATCGCTACCCACCCTGCCGGGGGCCCAGTCCAGCAGCACATCCCTGGGGTAACGTGGACATCAGTGTGAGAGCCCAGCCTACTCACCCCCAGCCCCTCCAACGTGGGGTCAGTGTGGGAGCCCAGCCTGCTCACCCCCAGCCCCTCTGACGTGGGGTCAGTGTCAGAGTCCAGCCTGCTCACCCCCAGCCCCTCCAACGTGGGGTCAGTGTGGGAGCCCAGCCTGCTCACCCCCAGCCCCTCTGACGTGGGGTCAGTGTGGGAGCCCAGCCTGCTCACCCCCAGCCCCTCCGACGTGGGGTCAGTGTGGGAGCCCAGCCTGCTCACCCCCAGCCCCTCCGCCTCTTTTTCAAATCAGTTCGGCCCCTGGCCCACCAGGTTCCTGTGGGTAGCAGAGGCTGACAGGGCTGATGGGAACCAGTCCCAAGGGGTCTGAAGGCAGATTACTGAGGACTGATGAGGTGAAGGGGACAACTGCCCGTGAGCTGACAGCATCGCTGTGAGGAAGGAGGGCAGGAGGGCAGGGGGTCCCTAATCTCGGCCCGAGTCTCCTGGAAGGAGCAGAGTCCCCTCTGGGGGTGCCTCGCTGGAGCATTTCCTTCTAGGCCAAGGTCACTCTGCGGGCTCTTGGTTAAAATTAACCTCTTGCTCATCGCTCTGGACTGAATGGCCTTTTCCACGAGCCACCAGCACTTGGCCTTTCATGGATGAGCTGGGCTATGTGCCCTCCGCTCTCCAGAGAGAAGTGGAATCTGTGGCCTCTGTTCTGGAAACTGGACAAGAGGGGCGGGGCATTGCCTATGACGCTGCCCGTACGCGCACACGCGCTGGCCTGCGTGCAGGGCCAGGGAACCTGGTGTGTGCTAAGCTGCTTCATTAGTGTTCAACTGTGTGCGACCCTATGGACCATAGCCCACCAGGCTCCTCTGTCCATGGGATTCTCCAGGCCGGAATCCTGGAGTGGGTTGCCGTGCCCTCCTCCAGGGGACCTTCCTGACCCAGGGGCTGAACCTGCGTCTCTTAAGTCTTCTACATTGGGAGACAGGCTCTTTATCATGGTGCCGCTTGGGAAGCAGGGCCCCTGGGGAAGAGACTTAAGTTCAGAACTGTACAAGCTTCTTGCCACTGGCATTATTTCTTGATGGTGCCGTTTCTTTCTTACTCATTTTTAGCCCCTAGGTTTGAACAGTTGACTCACTGCATTCCCACACACCACACACGAGATTAAGAAAAGTGCGCAGTGCCTCCTGAATCCCAGACAACCCACGGATACTCATGAAGCGAGTGAGCAAACGATGAAGCGAAATGCAGAAAGTTTTGGCCAGACGGTCCCTTCGGTTGAGCTGGGCTGGGTCTTTTGCCCACTGTGTCCACAGCCCTTGGCACAAAGCTGGACGCATAGAAAGTCCTCAGTAGATATTTGTCAAATACATGAGTGAATGGGGACAAGTTGCTATTTTTGCTCTTTGCCCACATCCCAGAGACAGTAGCATGTTAAAGTCAAACTGATGCACCCACCTGGGGCTCAGGCAAGGATGGTTTGAGCCCCATCAGAAAGGGGCTGAGGCTGGGAAGAAAAGAGCCAGTGGCTGTGGCTCTGGAAGCTGGAGTTCTGCTCAGCCAGGAGGCCTTTGCACGTCAACTGACACCTTGAGCCTGAGTCCTCTCTCATCAGGTGCACCCACTAACTGGCTCCTTGCCTGGAGCAGATGAGATCATCAATACCTCTCCTGTCCCTCACAGAAAGCCTGGTACATGGCAGGCATTCAATAGAAGAGTAATTGTTAATACTAGTACCAGATATGTACAAAAGAAAGGTGGGCTAAACTTCCAGAAGCAAAGGATGGGGTGGGTTGCTGCTAATCCTGCAAAGGGGACTTCCCTAGTAGCATCCGCCTGCCAGTGCAGGGAACGGGGGTTTGACCCCTGGTCTGGGAAGATTCAATATGCTGAGAGCAACTAAGCCCATGTGCCACAATCACCAAGCCCTCAACAAGAGTAGCCCCCACTCGCCACAACTAGGAAAGGCCCATGCGAAGCAATGAAGACCAGTACAGCAAAAATAAATAAAAATAAATATTTTTTTTAAATCCTGCAAAGGAAAGCCTCAGGAGGGACATGAATGAGTTAAGAGACAAGGGGAAATTTTTGCAGTAGCTGTGTAACAAAGGACAGAAAACTTGAGTCTTTCCTATTTCTAGGGCTTCCCTGGTGGCTTGGATGGTAAAGAATCTGCCTTCAGTGCAGGAGGCCTGGGTTTCATCCCTGGGTCGGGAAGATCCCCTGGAGAAGGAAATGGCTAGTCACTCCAATATTCTTGCCTGAAAAATTCCATGGACAGAGGAGCCTGGTGGGCTATAGTCCACAGTGTCGTAAAGAGTTGGATACGACTGAGCGACTAACACTTTCCTGTTTCTAAACAACCAAAACACGAGTGGACAAGAGTACTGGACAGGAAGTGAGTGAAGTTGCTCAGTCGTGTCCGACTCTATGTGACCCCATGGACTGGGGCCCACCAGGCTCCTTCATCTATGGAATTTTCTGGGCAAGAGTACTGGAGTGGGTTGTCATTTCCTTCTCCAGGGGATCTTCCCAACCCAGGGATCGAACCCACGTCCCCCCCTTTGCAGGCAGACGCTTCACCCTCTGAGCCACCAGGGAGGCTAATAACATAGGCAAGGTTGCCTGGTCACAACAATAAGTGGAAAAGTGAAAATTAAATAGGTATGCAATATTTTTGCCGTCAGAATGGCAAAAATGACAATATTGCTCATTTCTGATGATGATGTAGGAAACTAGTTAACCTCATCTAGTGTTGACAAGAGTGTTATTTGATTAAAAAAAATGTTCTGGGGAGCATTGTCGACAGCACCATGCAAAATCTGGGATATGCTTATACTCAGCGGTGGAGTAATTGCACTTCTAGAAAATGATGGTACACTAAGACACACCCTCCTTCTCAAAGATATGTGAAAGTTACCACTCACGGCCACATTCTGTCATCGCAACAGCAAACATCGAGAAGAACTTGAGGGATTTCCCTAGTTGTCCAGTGGTTAGGACTCTGAGCTTCCAATGCAGGGGAGGCAGATTCAATCCCGGTTAGGGAACTAAGATCCCACAGACCTCAGGACAATTAGCCAGCGGGCCACAATTAGAGAAACCCAGATGCTGCAACTAAGACTCAAGGCAACCAAATAAATATTTTAAAAATTAAAAAAAAAAAGAAAAGAAAGCAACTTGAAGGTAGAGCAAAGAGGAAGATATGAGTAAATTAAGGAACATGTATTTTGTGGACTAGAATTCTGTCATTAAAATGAATGGGGCACTTCCTTATGATGTGAAAACATGCCCAAGACATGTCAAGGGTTCAGGATGGGGAAGGTGCAGAAAAACACGTGTGGCATGAATTTACACACACAGTTTTGGTATTTGTCACACTCACTCTTACATGTATGTAAATGTGCAGTGAAGGGACCAGAGAGAGCCCAGCCTGACCTGGGCTGGCGGTGGGGACTCAGGGGACAAAGGCAGATAAGGGAGGGGCTCACAGTTGGCTCGTCCTTGGCTGGAATCTTTTAGAACGAGAATGCGGCAATGCACTTGGAGGGAAAAAGCCAGGCAGCGACAGTGACGGATTGCACGATGCAATTGCGCCTGGTGGCAGAGAAGGGATGACGTGACCCCGGGGTTGGGTCCCGCCCTGGGGCTCCAAGCAGCCTCCTGATGCGGGGCCTCATTTGCCGCCCCCCATTTCAGTCCATTTCCTCTCCAGATAGCGCTCCCCCTCCGACCAGGTTATCAGCGGCTGCCTCGCGGGGAGGCCAGCCCTGCACCACACCTTTAATGTGCCGTCAGCAGGCTTATCATCCCTGCAGGGAGGGAGGCCAGCGGGAGGTCCCGGGCCCAGACGGGGCTGGTGGATCTCGACCAAGCCCCTCCCCTGGCGCAGGCCGGCTTCCTAATGGGCTGGGGGTTGGGAGCCGAACTTCCCACCACCAGCCTCTCCTCCCTCCACAACTCGGACAGACCCATGACAGTCTTCAAGCCTCAGGAGGCCTCTCTCTCTCTCTCTCTTTTTTTTTTTTTTGATGTGGACCATTTTTTTTTAAGTCTTTATTGATTTGTTACAATATTGTTCTGTTTTATGCTTTGGTTTTGTGGTCTCAAGGCATGTGGGATCTTAGCTCCCCCACCAGGGATCGAACCACACCCCCTGCACTGGAAGGCGAAGTCTGAACCACTGGACCACCAGGGAAGTCCTCATCTCTTTCTGTAGTAACAGTAATGTCACCAAAATGGATTGCACACCCTCCATGGGCCTGCTGCGGTGCTGGGTGGTGGGTCTGCTTTTTTGCTTTTTAATCTTTCTACCCAACAGGGAGGAAGCTCTCCAGACATTAAGTGACCAAGGTCTCCAACAAATGCAAGGCAGAACCAGGATCTGATGCAAGCCACTGAATGGACATCAGCCGGGAAAGCATGGGGTCCCAGGGGATCTCATCAGCGCGCCCTGGGTCTCCCCCTGCAGGTGCCTGGAACCCTAGCAGTGGCTCCCCTCAGCTTTGTCAGTGGGAGAGAGACCCTCTCCACGGGGGTGACTCATGTGAATGCCATTACGCTTGAGCCCCGCTAATTGAGACCTGTGTCTCCTGGCTTTCTAAGGGACTCAGTGAGGTGGAAGGTGCACTTCATGGGATCAGATCCCTGCCTGGCAGGCCCCCCTGAACCCCTGAGACTCCAGGCAAAACAGTACCCAGGTGGACTGCGAGGAGAGGCAGAGCAGACGGGGGAGGTGGATGCAGAGAGCCTGCTGGGGACTCAGGTGGCAGCTGCCCACAGCTAGAGGCACCTGCAGAGTGTTTTCCACAGTGGAGTTGCAGTGGGGGTGATCGATGGCCAAGTGGGGCTTCATCTCTGTGGGGACTCTTTCTGAGCTGAACGCTGATCTTGCTGACTCAGGTTCACCCAGCACACATAGCATGAGCACTGACTGGGTGCTGGAGCTAGGTCCTCGGCACCCATCATTCTAATGGTGAAAACACTGTGAGAAGACCCAGGTGAGGAAACCGAGGCCTTAGGGAGTGGGTGACTTGCTCAGATTTACATGGTTTAGACGTCCAGCCGAGTCCCCTTCCACTGCTCTCAGCTGGTGACGTCTGCAGGACGGCAGACCCAGCTGCTTGCAACACAGCTGGCTCTGGATAAACTGTGCCGAAAACAGGCAGCTGGATGAGAAAGGACTTGAGCACGAAGGTATCAGAATTCCAATCTGGGCTTTCCCAGCAAATTTTCTTGAGTCAGTGTGATCTTCTCAATATCAGACTGGACCATATGAAACTGCCATTTTTGTTGGTCAAAATAATTGAATATTATTGTGTGGTTTATCCTGAGAGTATTTGAGGAAAAAAATCTAAAAAAGGAAATCTGGAGACAGGGGGCTGGAGGAAATGACTTTTGTCTGGCTCGGGAGTCTATGATTTGCCCCTTGAGTTTAACTGCAAATATGATTGACCTTTCTGGGACAATGGCTGTGACCTGATATTTCCTACACTCACAAGAGGTGACAAACACATGGTCTTGGACAAGTCTCTTCCCCCTGTGGCTGGTGAGTCCTAACGCGGATGTGCTGTGAGTTGATGTCCTCGTTCCCTGGGAGTGGGGTTGGGGTGGGACTGGTGGTGGGCAATCTACCCACTGACACAGAAACCCTCAACCCTCTCTTCCATCTTCTTTCTGAGTTCCTGAAGCCCCACAAGGATTCTTGCACCCAGGCTCATGTAAAGTCTTGGTGGGAATTCCAGTGGGTTTCAGTCTAGGACTGTGGAGTGAGGCGGGGCTCTGGAGCTGACTCACCTGGAATAACATCCCCGTGCTGCCACTTCTCAGGTGGCGAGTGCCCCAGGTATGGCATTTACCCCTCTCTGCTCCATGCCTGGGTTTCCCCAGCCAGAGAATCTGGACAATGCCCGTACCTACCCCCAGGCTGGGGGAGAGCAAGGGCGGTAGTGTCTGTAACATGCCTGGGAGATGCTAGCAGTGCTGGCATTATTGTCCCTGCAGGCAGGGCATTCATTGCACACCCCGTGAGGAGCCAGAACTGGTCCAGAGGCCTGTGGCAGCCTCGCTTAGCTTTTCCTCTTTACTCCACCCCCGCCCTTGTCCTGCTGCATCGTTGGTGGTCCTGGGCCCACCGCAGCACTGAATCCCTGCGATAACTCTGGGGTCACAGGGGTCAGCCTGCGGCCAGCAGCTGCTCAGGCCTCCGGATCTCTCCATGCTCCTTGCTGATTGGGGGCTGAACTGGAGGCTCGAGAATCTCTGAGAAATTGGTGTAAACACTGAGATGGACACGACAGCATCCGTAGCAAATCTGGATGAGCGGGAAGCGTCCTTCTCTCTGCTGGGGGAGCCACAGGCTTGGGGGGCGGGAATCCTTCTAAAGGCCTGGAAGGCAGCATCTGAGCCTAGGAGGCCCTGACCTTGGGACCCAGCGCTGCGGTACCGTGTGCAGATGGCTCTGAGGCCGCCTCTCCTGAAACACTGCCCCTCTGGCTCACTTACTCCTGATAATCCCCATACAGCTCTTTGCAATCATGGGACCACTGTGAACTTCGGTCTCTTCCGCAAATGGAGGGCAAAGCCTCCTCTTGCCTGGCCTCGAATGTTCGTGAACACTGGACTGCGCAGTGCCCAGCACAGGGCCTAGACACAGACAAGCACTCAGGACCACTTCGAGTTCTGGGAAGTTAGCACCTTCCCACTGTGAGTTCTCCCCTCTCCAAAAGCCCTTTCCTAAGATGCTAATATCCCTGGGATAGAGGCAGGCTATGACATCTATCGGTGAAGGAACCTGAAGATAGAATTACAGAACTCTGAAGCCAAAAGGCCTCTGCCGATCTGGGCAAGCCCAGTCACAATTCCCTCAAAAAGGCTGCAGGACTTGCGGTCAGCAGGGTCAGTCAGGACCTCCATTCACCAAGTGTGCGCGCTTAGAGCATGCTTTCAGCCTCCTGAACCTCAGCATCCAGGTCTTAACGTGCAGGTAATAAGGACATCTGCTCCACGGACCCCACATTCTTAAGGTAAGATACAAGGGACTTCCCTGGCAGTCCAGGGGTTAAGACGTTGCCTTCCAAAGCAGAGAGTGCGGCCTCCAGCCCTGATCAGGCAGCTAAGATCCCATATCCTCAGGGCCCAAAAGCCAAAACAGAAAACTGAAACAATGTAACAAATTCAATAGACATATAAAAGGATCTTTAAAAAAATGTCATTTTAAAATAGTGAGGTACAAGAAATTTTCTCACTAATTATTTGCAGTGCTTTCAGAAGCTCAAGTAGCTAAGTGTTTCCCCAAGTCAGCTGGGGACCAGACTCACCTAGCCTGACCCCCACGCCTCCTCCCTTCCCCGGTCTAGCGAGGCAGCCAGTCCCGGGTCTAGACCTAGAAACACAGCTGAAGCCAGGCTCCAGCGCTGCAAGTCCTAATTCAATCCTAGGAGCTGTTTTGTGGGCCACACCCTCCACTTTCATCCCCAGAGTGTAGAGGCCCAGAGCAGAGAGGCCCCAACTTACATTTCAGTCTTCCCATGGGCAGCATGTGCCACGCACAGTGCAAGCTCAAGGGATACACACAGGCACGGCCCCTGCCTATGATGGGAATATGACTAAATGATAATCAAAACCTCCAAGTAATGAGGACTATGGTCTATTAAGTGTCTCCTATGTCCAAGTACTTACTACACCTTCGGAATTTGATTCTATTCCTTAAGTCTGTCCTTATGAAGCGGGGCCTATTGTGCCCATTTTATGGATGAGAAAACTGAGGACAAATCTCCAGCTGAGACTGGATCACAGCTTGGGTCCTTCTGACACCAAAATTCTTGCTCTTGTTCTTACCATTCTCCCTAAATATCCTCCCCATTAATCTTGTGGATTAAATCCTGACTCCAAGCACACCTTCCAGCCTCTTGTAACTCTTGTAACACTGGAGCTGGTCCATTTGGTCTCTGTGAAATACTGCCTTGTTTCCTACATATAAGCCTTTCACCACCAATGCTGGACAGTTCTCCAGGGCAGGGTTGCCTTGATTTCCCTCTGAACAGTCCTGCCAGCTTCTGACTCAGTTGTCAGTCAGGCCCCAGGTGACCCAGATCTGAGTCACAATGGTGACATAGAAGGTCAACTTGCAGTGAGCGTCCTTCCCCTAAGGCTGTACTTCTTCCATTTCTGGCCTCTCCCTCCAATTCCCACTCGAAATCCATGATACCAAGTGGGGAAGCCATGTCTACAACATGGCCCTGCCCTGACCAATTAGCAATCCCATAATTAATCAGTTGATTGATTAATTAATACATGAAAGAAAAGAGAGAGGGAGGAAGAAGAGGAAGATTCTGACCCATTAGGCCTGAGGGAACGCATCCTGACTGGTAGAAATTGCTAGGAGGTGTCTGGAACATCTGCAAACCACAAGAGTGAGTGTAAGCTCCCTGAGAGCAGCCAGTGTGTTTCCTGCCGTGTCCTTGGCCTAGAACAGGGCTTGGTATACAGTTAGTGCTCAGCGTCTTAGATAATTGTCGTTCTTCCTGTTTGCTCTGGTCCCTCTGCCTCCTCCTCCCTCCCCATCACCCCACCTGGCTTCCCAGTGTTCCTCACACAGCCTCGTTCTCCCCACTGCCCCCACGTCTAACCTCCCCTGTACCAGACTCAGGATCCCGGCCCCATTGCCCCAGCCTCCACCTGCCTGAGAGGGTTGGAGAGTCAGGAAGTAATTGCCTAGTGAGTGATCAATACATTGGCATCTTCAGATACTTAAAACTTTTGATTTTTTAAAAGTTTTTATTTTATACTGGAGTATAGCCTATCAACAATGTTGTGACAATTTCAGGTGGACAGCGAAGAGACTCAGCCACACGTATACATGTATCCATTCTCTCTCAAGCTCCCCTCCCATCCAGGCTGCCACATAACACTGAGCAGAGTTCCCTGTATGGTAGGTCCTTGTTGGTTATCCAATTAAAATACAGCAGTGTGTACATGTCAATCTCAAACTCCCTATCCCTCCTCCTCCCACCCGATCCTTCCCCGCTAACAACCATAAATTCGTTCTCTAATCTGAAAACATTTTGATCACTTTAATTTTGATCTCCTGTCTTGGTCAGGACTGTTCATAAGCATCTGTTTAAAGACCTACACTTACTTTTCACACTTTTTCTCCACATATGCCTTAAAGCAAGCCCCGAACTACTTCAGATCAGCTTCCTCCAGCAGACTCTCCCCTTTACCCTGTAAAATTAAGCTTCCCTTCCTTCTCTCTAGATTTGCCCATGGGCCTCCGTAGTTCATGCTTCCAAATTGCAATTCCTCTGCATATTCTCAAATCAACTCACTTTCACTGTGTGTGTGTGTTTTAAGTAAGTTGCAAATAAGATGTGGCAAGACATGGCAGGAGGGGAAAACAAAGGGACTGGAAAATTTCCAGCTAAAAATCAGGACTGAATTTCCAGTACCTGCCTTAGGCAGGCTAGAGGGTGGGTGGGGACTGCAGGGTATAAGAATTCTGGAGCCAGTGAGACCCTCACATTTCTGATTCATCAATTTGCCCATGGGCCTCCGTAGTTCATGCTTCCAAATTGCAATTCCTCTGCATATTCTCAAATCAACTCACTTTCACTGTGTGTGTGTGTTTTAAGTAAGTTGCAAATAAGATGTGGCAAAACATGGCAGGAGGGGAAAACAAAGGGACTGGAAAATTTCCAGCTAAAAATCAGGACTGAATTTCCAGTACCTGCCTTAGGCAGGCTAGAGGGTGGGTGGGGACTGCAGGGTATAAGAATTCTGGAGCCAGTGAGACCCTCACATTTCTGATTCATCAACTGTCTGTCCACTCACAGCATGGTCTCTTTAGGAAGTCTGGCACCTGCCCACTAGCTCACATTCTTGATTCTGTGAAGAATCCAGAGGAATCCTCCTTGAGAGGAGGAAGACAGCCCCAAGGTCATCTCGATTCTTCCCCTTGAACTTGCAAGATCCATCCCAGATGAGTTCAGATCTGCCTTGGACACTTACCTTCTATTTCCTGCCTCTTGGATCTGTTGGAATGAGGTTACAGCCACAAAACACTGCACTCGAGTACCTTAGATTCACGACATCTGAACTCCAGTGGTGCAATTAAGGGGTGTCCCCACATCCCCTTTCTCCTCGCAGAAATAATGCTCGCCTACATCACTGAAGTGAAATGGAAGCGGGCTGCCGTCCAGGTTCTCACTGTTCTGTCACCACAGCATGTCTGACGCTTTTGCCACCCCGAGGACTGCAGCCCACCATGTCCTCCAGGGGATCTTCCCGACCCAGGGATTGAACCCAAGTCTCCTGCAGTGGCAGGCGGATGCTTTACCACCCAATCCCCAGGGAAGCCCCCCATCCAAGTTCATAGCAGCCTTATTCACGATAGCCAAAAGGTGGAAATCACCCAGATGTTCACCAACAGATGAACAGATAAGCAAAATGCGGTGTCTATACTGGGATATTATTCAGCGTTTAAAAGAAGGAAATTCTGACACATGGATGAAATGAGGACATTCTGCTAAGTGAAATCAGCCAATCGCATAAGGACAGACACTGTATGATTCCACCAGAGCAGTCAAGTTCACAGAGACGGGAAGTAGGCTGACGGTTCCCAGGCACTGGAATCAGTGTTTAATGGGTACAGGGTCTGAGTGTAGGAAGATGACAACTTCTGGAGCTGGGTGGTGGTGGTGGTGTTTGCGCACCACTGTGAAGGAACTTGATGCTGCTGCTGGAGCCGCGTGCTCAACAATGGCTTGTTGTTGTTCAGTTGCTCAGTACGTCCAACGTTTTGAGCCCCATGGACTGCGGCACACCAGGCTTCCCTGTCCTTCACCATCTCCTGGAGTTTGTTCAAACTCAGGTTCATTGAGTCAGTGATGCCATCTCATCCTCTGTCGTCCCCTTCTCCTCCTGCCTTCAGTCTTTCTCAGCATCGGGGTCTATTCTAATGAGTCCGCTCTTGACATCAAGTGGCCAAAGTATTGGAGCTTCAGCTTCAGCATCAGTCCTTTCAACAAATATTTAGGTTGCCCACTAGCTCACATTCTTGATTCTGTGAAGAATCCAGAGGAATCCTCCTTGAGAGGAGGAAGACAGCCCCAAGGTCATCTCGATTCTTCCCCTTGAACTTGCAAGATCCACCCCAGATGAGTTCAGATCTGCCTTGGACACTTACCTTCTATTTCCTGCCTCTTGGATCTGTTGGAATGAGGTTACAGCCACAAAACACTCTGCACTCAGACCTTTCAACAAATATTTAGGATTGATTTCTTTTAGGATTGGCTGGTTTGATCTCCGTGCTGTTCAAGGGACTCTCAAGAGTCTTTTCCAGCACCACAGTTCAAAAGCATTAGCTCTTCGACACTCAGCCTTCTTGATGGTCCAACTCTCACATCCATACATGACTACTGGAAAAATCATAGCTTTAACTGTATGGACACTTGCTGGCAAAGTAATGTTTCTGCTTTTTTATGCGCTATCTAGAAAAGCAGAGACATTACTTTGCTAACAAAGGTCTGTATAGTCAAAAGTGGTTAAGATGGTGCATTTAATGTTGTGGATATTTTGCCACAATGGGAAAATGAAAAGAAACATAAAGTTGGCAGCTGACTCGGCACCGAGTAGACCTAAAAATTGTTTGTTGAACAAGTCTTTGCTTCAGAGTTTGGGACAGTTCTGCAGATACTTGGGGAGTGTCAGCCCCATTGCTCACTGTTGTGTCCTTTGGGGCTTGAGCAACGCCTGGCACATGGCAGGCCGGCAGCAGATAGCTGACAAAGGCATGAATTGAGAAGGCCACAGAGGAAATCCTTCTTGCCCTTCTTACCTCTCACTCCACCCACCATCTTCCCTTCTCCATCCTCATCAGAGAGCAGTGGTCAACTGACTTGGTTCTGATGCCCTCTGTGGTAGGGACCTTTGAGAGTCATTTCTGTCAAACTCTTTCCCCCAGGGATCAATGTTCCAGGCAACTGATGTCTAAGTTCTTGAAGGCCGCTATGGAAGGGGTCCCGCTAATCCCACCTGGGTCATGTATTTAATGCTTTGTGATTAATGGGACATTCTTCTCTCTTTTCTGCCCTGATTTAAACCCCTCACACCCACCCATCCAATTCTTTTCCCCTGAGAAGTGTGAAGGGGCCCTGAAGACAGGTGGGAGGGTGCCTCACTGGACTGAAGGAGGGGGCATGAGGGTAAGAATAAGACTCGGCCCCCTCTGAAATACTCTCAGCCCAGACAAAACGTTATGAGTTTAATGAGGCCTTTCCTGGAGCTGGAGGTGGAGGATATGCCCCAAGGGAGTCCCTTTACCAAGTCTCGGAATTCTCAGCCTGTGCAGCCAAGGGCAGGCGGCTCTAAGGAGCCCAGGCTGAGGGGCCGCTGTCTTTGAACCTCTCTCTCACCAGTGCGTTTCTAAGAGGCCAACAGTGGCCTCGCGATTGCCAGGCCCCACAGAAACCCGGGGAAGTAATTGTGTAGCAAAAGGGCACAAATAGTGTGAAAACTCACAAATTAGGCAAATGAATGCCATCTGGTAAGGAGAAGGAAGAGGGTCCCTGACTAAAGGAACGTGTGAGTTGAAAATATTAAGAAATGATGAAATGACCTTACTTCCCAAGATCCCTGGGATGAAGTGGCGAAGCTCACTCAGTTTTCCATACAACTTAAGGACTATGAAAGACTAGCATTACTAGTGTGAGAAGACAGTAAACATAATGGACAGGCTTCCCTGGTGGCTCAGCAGTAAAGAATCCACCTGCCAATACAGGGCACATGAGTTTGATCCCTGGGTTTGGAAAATCCCTTGGAGAAAGAGATGGCAACCCACTCCAGTATTGTTGCCTGGATAATCCCACAGTCAGAGGAGGCTGGCAGGCTACACAGTCCACGGGGTTGCAAAAGTGTTGGACACAACATAGTGACTAAACAAAACAAATGTAGTTAAACATACAAACAAGAGGTGTGTCCCCGTGGCCACAGAAGCAACCACACTTCTCTCTCCCCCTGTGCTTCATGTGAGAGTGGATACAGGAATTACAACAGAGTTTCCCAAAGGATGTGCCAGACAGCCCTACAAAATCAGAGGCTCCTTAAGACAGTAATACATACTGCATACTTGAAACTGTGGAAAATACTTCGAAAAAGACATCTATTTTACTTTGTTTAATCTAGCATTTCTCCAAATTGATTTTCCATGAAAACCTTAGTCTACTAATATCTATCATTCAGTGGAAACAGAATTTCTTGGAACGTACTGAGAAAAATGCTTAAGTAATCATTCAGATACCCTTGACTCATGATTCATTGAACAGTCAGTGTTCACGCACAAAGGCAGGCTGTGTTGTGCAGGCACTAGGAACACAGAAGGCATGAGTCACAGTCCCTGTCCAGCAGACACAAACTGTGGGGGGAACCCCAGCATCAGGCGGCTTTCTGGGGGCTGTGTAATTCAGCAAAACACTGAATCAGCGTTGCAACAGTGGGCAGAACAGGATATGGAGATGCCCAGGAGAGGACTCCTACCCCAAGTCAGGCATCAGGGAGGGCTTCCCCTTAGACACACAGCTTGAGCTGAGCCTTAAATCAAGCAGAGGAGTTAGCCAGGCTCATGTAGGAGAAGGTTGTTCTAGAAAGAAGAAAAAGCTTTATGAGGGACTTCAAAACACCAGCCAAAAGAACCCACGTAGGAATGACTGGGGCTTCCTCAGTGGCTCGGCAGCAAAGGATCAGTCTGCCAATGCTGGAGACGAAGATTCGACCCCTGGGTCAGGAAGATCTCCTGGAGAAGGAAATGGCAACCCTTTCCAGCTTTCTTGCCTGAAGAATCCTGTGGACAGAGGAGCCTGGCGGGCTACAGTCCCTGGGGTCTCAAAGAGTCAGACTGAGCACACAGACAAGCAAGGGGATAACTAGGGCAAAGGGCATGCCCAAAGGGACAGGGAGAGGGGAGGAAGGGGAAGAAGGCTGGAGTAGAACTAGGCATCTCTCATCTTAAGGCTTGGGGGCGCCATCCTAAACCATGAAGCACCACGGAAGGGCCATGCATGCGGCTGGCTTTCCTCCCGATATTGCTGGTCAAGAGGCTTAACTGCAGAAGTTGGGGGGAAGTTTAGGAGGGGCAGGGACTGAAGAGACAGCCCCAGCACATGGGCCAGGACAGACTTCAGACAGAACCTACCACTGTGGGCAAAAAGGCAGCATCTTTATCAGAGATGTCAGCGGCGGATGCCAGGCTCTGCGTAGTCAGGAAATTCTGTCCCTAGGGTGTGAGGCAGGGGGGCGCAAGGAAGAGAGGAACCGAGATCTAGAGATCTAGGGAGGGTTTTTCTTTTTCTTTTTTTCTTTCTTTTTTTTCCAGTTTTAAAGTAAGTAGCAGTTAAGAGGTACAAGAGCATGGTGAGAATTGGGGTACAAGTGAAAACTTGGGACCAAGGACAAAAGTCAAAAGCTTCAGTGATGAAAACCACATTTGTCAAGATTCGTCTCAGAACTTGGAACGAGGGTGGGAATTGAGCGGCCTGAGCTGTGAGGTGGGGAAGCTTCCGGAAAGCTGAGAACCAGGCAGGTCCTGGCCGGAGAGCTGCCTGGGTGGGTCTCACCCACCAGACTCTCCGCCCAAAGCAACCAAACTGTTCTGGGCTAGTGCTGCCCTCTAGTGGCTGGAAATAAAAACCAAGAGACATCTGCAGGTGGGCCAGCTGCCACTTCTCTTCGAAGGAGTTACACACCCTCCGTCCTCACCTCTGTAGAACGTGCTGTAGTTCTCCGTCCAAAATTTAGCTCCCTCCAGACACTTGCTCACATATACACACGTCCCCTCTTAACTCCTGCAATCTCTGCCTTAGCTCATCCCCAGTTTTCTCAGGGGAAAATTCTCTCCTTTCCCTTCTTGCTTTTTCTTGAATTTCGTTTGAAGAAATTTCTTTAAATGACCCCCGTCACAATTAATGAAGGATAAGCGAAGGGTCTGCATGAAAGGAAGGAACACATATTAGATTTGAAGCTAAGTACAATTTTTAAAGTAGAATAATGTCCACTGCAGAGAAGATCCTGAATGCCACAACCAAGACCTGATGAAGCGGAATAAATAAACAAATATCTTTTAAAAGACTTGTAATCTTCTATTTTAAAAAAAGAAGAACAATGTCATCAGTCTCTACAAAACAGCACTCATAGGTACTCAGGAGTCCCCTCAGGTGGATAAATCGCCATCTATTTCTCCACCTTCTTCTGATTAAAAATCTATGTCTCCCGAGACTTCCCTGGTGGTCCAGTGGTTAGGACTCCGCGCTGCAAGTACAGGGAGCAAGAGGTCGAACCTGGTCAAGGAACTAAGATCCCGCATGCCTTGAGGCCAGACAATCGAGAAAATAAATAAATAAAAGACTGATAAGAGTTACCAACAATAAAAACCAAATCTCACGTCTCCTTAAGAACTAGCATTTAGGAGAGGAAAATGCTTTATCAAATCTGTTGCTTTGTCCGGAGGATTGGAACTAGTTCATTATCTCCATAGGAAACTGTGTTACTATTTCCGAAAGAGCCCATTGGTGAGTAGGGGCTGCCCGGAGGGTCACCTCCTCAGCCTTGAGGTTGAGACAAGGTCTACGGGTGGAGACGTAGCGGGGACAGCAGATCCTGGCGTGAGGGAGGAGAAGACTCACCGATTGCACTTCTTATTCTCGACCTGCTTCCAGGAGCCTAGCACTGGACAAGGATACCCAGAGGGGCAAAGCCAGAGCAGCTGTGAGAACCAGTTCATCCCCTAGCAACCATGCTGTCTTCACACCTCGAGCACAGCATCTCTCAAAACTAAAGACAAGGCTTCCCTGGCAGTTCCTCGAGCAGCTCCCACCAGCTGCAGCTTTGAAGGGAGACTTCCTGTGTGAAGCCAGCCCAGGCTGTGCAGTTATTATGAGGCTCCCCTGGAAGGCATGCTAACTTGTATGATATTTGCAGGTACCAGCACTGTTCAGCACCTCGAACTGGGGTTCGTGCAGCAGCCAGAGCTCCTGGTCCAGGTCTCAGCTCCTCTGTTTGTCTCTCTCTCTCTGCCTCCTGTCTCTCTCATATACACACAGAGATCCGAGCACATTCTGACCTAAGACCTCTCCTTATTTGGGGAAAAACAGCAGCCTGTGTTCTCCCACAAACCAGGAGAGCATCAGGCCCCCTCGGGGACACTTTGCTCTGTTTGCAGAGTGACTCCCCTGAAAGCGGAGGGAAACTGATGATGTCACTCGAGCAGGAACTCTCAGAAGGACGTTCTCCTCCGTGCACCCTGGAGAGCACACGCCTACCTGAGCTAGAAAGCTGGAGGATATGATGGCAAATGTGGAGGCATCTTGAACCTGCTTTTCTGCACTGTCCTGAGAAAACGTCGACTGTCCTCACGAGAGGCTGGGTGCTGCTGGAGCAGGGGCCTGGTGCCCTGGCCACCCTGCATGCCCCACTCTGGCTCCACGTTCGGCTGCCTCTCCAGCCTTCAGCCCAGTGCAGGTCTGCCCCCCTCTGCTTGGCTCCTCGCAGCCCTCTTGTCCCCCAGAGTGGCTATCTGGCCACCCGTCGGCTGGACAAAGCGTTTGTCAGCTTTAATGGATGCATGACTCCCAGCCCTGACATGTTTTATGCATCCCTGGGGGCTTTGATCTCCTTGTCTGCGTACATAAATGAGAGGATTACTGAGCCATCCAGAACAGGGCACCAAAAATGTCTTTCACCGAGGTGCTTTTGCCTCCAGCAGATAAGAGTCATAAGCCGAAATCCCGGGAACCATTAGGGCCTTGAGCTTGATGGTAACTCAGCTCAGGAGAAATGGATCAGGGGGACTGATCTAGGAGGCACTCCCTGTCACGGTTCCCCGATATTGTTTATATCTGGGTGATGTGGATAAAGAAACCGGTCGCTTCTGGCACCGCCCTTCCTCCCTGAAGATTACAAGCAACTGTGGCTGACATTTGCCAAGGCGGCCTGGACTGACTCGTTGGTGGCATATGGTTACTGTCAGGGAGTTCTGGATGTGGGGGCTGGGATCGGATGCGGGGGTGGGGACTTGTATTTTTAGGACACTTGGAGTTCTCAACTGGACTTAGGCCAACTCTCCAGATGGTTACGGAGCAGCAGTGTCACTTCTGCCTGGCTCCACCTCCTGAGAGAGACAGGGAAGAAATGGAAGTGATTATTGCCCTCATTAGGGGCTTCCCAGGCGGTGCCAGAGGTAAAGAACCTGCCCGCCAATGCAGGAGACGTGGGATCAGTCCCTGGGTCAGAAGATCCCCTGGAGGAGGGCATGGCCATCCACTCTAGTATTGTTGCCTGAAGAATCCCATGGACAGAGGAGCCTGGCGGGCTACAGTCCACGGGTCACAGAGAGTCAGACACGACCGTGTAGCATGCATGCACGTTGTCCTCACCGTCTCATGTCCAAAGAACGCTAAGGGCCGGTGTTTGGAGGTGGGGCTCCTTGAAAGCTAACCTGAAAGTTCAAAACGGCAGCCCAGACATGGCAGCCAGCCGAGAGCTTGGGGCTGGGGTGGGTAGGGTGGCAGATCACATCGTGGATGTGAGAAGGGGTTTTGTTAGCCATCAGCCGCTGAGGGTGTCCTGTAAGTTGCTCCAGTGAGCTAACAACAGCACTGATCCCTAATTAGCTAATAAGGCTGCTGTATCTACTGACATGTTTATCGCATGAGCCTATATGTCCGAGGGGCGGGCGAGTCACTCATAGATAAGACACACTGCTTGCTCCCATGGGCCAAGAACTTCCTCGTCACTTTCCTCCTAGGAAAATAACAGGCAAGTCCCTGGGGTGGAAAGGCTGCCTAACCCAGACTCATCTAAGGTCTGAGGATCTGCGACAATATTACTAAGGAAGAGTCACCTGCCTGAGCTTGAACACCTCTGGTGACGAGGCTGTCACTACCATAAATCTTTGACATCTTTTATTATCGTGAAGCTCACCCTGGCTCTTACTCCTCGTCTCTGGGGCAGAGTAGAATGAGCGTAGCTTACCTCCATAGATCTGGGCTGAGTAGTGTCTAACCCACTGGCAGATCATACTTCACATCTGACCAAAGGCACAGAAAATTAGGTTCTAAGTCACAACCCTCACCTAGTCCTAGACCACCCACCAGCTCATCCAGGACCTTTGGCGAATGAAACAAAGGTGTCTTTCCCTGAGACATACTATCGCCACCTGCTGGCAAATCGCTGCACTGCACCACTTCCTGTGGGCCCCATCCCCCGCCCCTCCAGCGTGGTGGTTCTCTTTTCCTTCAAATGTGAGAAGGAACTTTCGGGAGTCTCGGCACTGGAAGGAGTCTGTGATGTGCAATATAAAGCAAAAGTTATTTGCTTTGGCTGTGCAGTAAGACCTGTGGGATCTAGTTCCCCAACCAGGGTTCTCACTCATTCCCTCTGCAGTGAAAGGGCAGAGTCTTAATCACTGCACCACCAGGCAAGTCCTAAATCCAAAGTGATTTTTAAAAATTTTAGTAAACTTAGTGTTTTACTAAAGGACAAGCAAAAAATTCTTAACCATCTAGCGCAGTCCTTCTCTAAAATGTCAGAAAGCATCTCACACTCCCAGAGGCTTTTAGCCTCTGTCCTTGACTCTCTTTCTTTCCTTGACACTTCTTTCGTTTTCTCTCCTGTATTGATGTGTCATTCCCAGGACCCTCATCCCGGCTAACTTGTTCAGGAATAGATGAATAGGGTCTTCGGTAGTCAACTATGGACTCTTGCTAAAGAATAAAGCAGTTTTACACACATCCCGCCCAGGGACTGTGGAGCCTGGTGGGCTGCCGTCTATGGGGTCGCACAGAGTCGGACATGACTGAAGCGACTTAGCAGCAGCAGCAGCAGCACCTAGAGCCCCAGCAGCTGTCAGAGTTCAAGCTCAGGAGCCCTAAGTGCTTTAGGGTTTGAGGGCCAAGCTGGGGCCCACCTTGGGGCAAGAGGCCCTGCCCCATCCTCTAGGAGCTTCCAACCAGCACAGTTATCTGACCTGGACTTGAGAGACACCTCCCTCTTGGGAGAAAAGGCCACCCTATGTGTCTGACGTCTTCAGTCATCGCCCACATGTGACTTTCAGTGTCAGGAACACACTTCCAGGCCTCCAGTCGGCATAGGCGCAGGCAACAGGCAGACTTTGCTCTCCTTCCTCCTGCTCAGGGCACCTGGGAATGCCTCAGTTGTGTCCGAATGCTGGTGTGGGGGAGCGGCGGTCTCCACCATGCAAGTCCCCAGACAGCTGTCCAGCCCTGGGCATGTTCAGCAACCGTGTGCAGTGTAGGTTTGCAGAGAAGGTAACGCCTGAGCTGAGTCACAACAGGTGGAGAGATTTGTAAAGGTGGAAACAACCGAAGTGTCCACCGACTGATGATGGGTAAACAAAATGTGGCATGTCATACAATGGGATATTGTTCGGTCTTAACAGGGAAGGGAGCTCTGACTCAGGCCACAGTGCAGGAACCTTGAGGACATTCTCCCAAGCGTAAGAAGCCAGTCACTGAAGGATAAACACTGTATGAGCCCACTTACAGGAGATACGTGAGGATTCAAATTCAGAGACACAAAGTAGAATAGGGGTAGAGTGAGGCTGGGGTTGAGGGGAGGAAATGGAGAGCCCCTCCCACAGCACCCAGGGCGGCAAAAC
>SJXQ01000316.1:455594-479711 GCA_006408695.1 Aepyceros melampus | reverse complement strand
TGCCCAGCTTGCCAGTCCCTCCAGGAGCTGCCTCAGGGTAGGAGAGGGCGGCAAGCAGACTTTGCGGCAGGGAGGGATGCTGGGGCAGTGTGTTTCCTGCCCCTGCCCCCTTCTTCAATCTTCCAGAGCCTGGATGCAGGATGTTTGCTTCTTCTCTGTTCCACCAGGACTCTCCACTGGGCCATATGCCCCTGCGCTGGCATGTGCCTCCCCTTCCTGCAGCCTGGAGCGTTGGCAAGGGGGGATGTGGTGATGCAGAAACCAGCTGATGGGTAAGGGAACAGAAGTCAGGAAGACCAGCTGACGGGTTAGGGAACAGAAGTCAGGAAGAGTTTCCACAGGTGAGCCATGACCCAGGAGACGCTATACGAGCTGAGCTTGGAGGAAGGACTCCAAGGACTCCAGAAGAGGGAGGACTCAGGTGAGGGCAGGCCAGCGGGGCCGCAGGGCTAGAGGGTGAAGCATGGGGCTCCCAGGGGCCAGAAGCTGCCCGCTCAGCAGCTGAAGAAGTCTGAGGCTGAGCCACCTCCTCCCAAGGGGCCGGGAGCTGCACGGAAGCAAAGTCAAAACATCTTCCTTTGCTTTGGGTTCAGAGACTGGCAGTTCAGTCTGGGCAGTTCAGGCCTCACCGTACTAAGGCAACGGGTTTTCCATTTTAGTCAAGGATGCAATAGAAACTCCTCAAGGAAAGATCTTGGAGGCTTAGGGATTACAGGCAACCTTCAGTGTCACAAGGACCCTCACCACAAACACAGACTCAGGATAGGCTGAATGTGCTCTCGTTCCCTGCTCTTGTTCTCTCTGTCCCTCAGTCGTGTCTGACTCTTTGCGACCCCATGAATTGTAGCCCGCCAGGCTCCTCTGTCCATGGGATTCTCCAGGCAAGAATACTAGAGTGAGTATAGCCATTACCTTCTCCAGGAGATCTTTCTGATCCAGGGATCAAACCTGCGTCTCCCGCATTGCAGGCAGATTCTTTACTGTCTGAGCCACCAGGGAAGCCCTAGTTAGCTGGATACTCTGTACTAACTGAGACCACCCCATCTTTTGCCTTCCCTCCCTGCCCTCAGCATTTCCTCTCCGGACCAATCATGCTGCCGGGAACCCCCTCCCTCCCTGCCCTGGGAGCACCCTCCTCCCACCAAGAAAGCTCATCAGGCTGAGATGTGCTCAGATTGGGAACCTGAACTGAGCTGTCTGCTCCTGGCAGCTGTGCCCACATCCATCACTGGGGACCACCAGGCCACGCCAGGCATCCACCTGCGTGGATCCTCTGTTGGGTGGACAGCTCTGGGGGCCAGCCCACAGATTCAGAATTCGAGGACCCAGATTTGAGTCCCAGCTGCAGAGCTGGGTGTTCTTGCAACATCACCAAGATGGTGTATCGCTTTTGTACATGTCCTACCATTTACACCAGATTGTTTCAGAGACCCAAACAGGCGAATAAATGCAATGGGGCATTGCTGACTATGGGCTTCCCTGGTGGCTCAGCCGGTAAAGCATCTGCTTGCAATGAGGAGACTTGAGTTCGATCCCTGGGTCAAGAAGATCCCCTGGAGAAGGAGATGGCAACCCACTCCAGTATTCTTGCCTGGGCATCCCATGGACAGAGGAGCCTGATGGGCTATAGTCCACGGGGTCACAAGGAGTCGGACACAACTGAGCAACTAACACTCATTCATTGCTGACTATAAATGGGCTGGCAAATAGGAGGGCATACCTTACGATCCTCAGTGCTTGAGCACTGTCTGTTCTGTCCTTATTAAAGGGAAGTTCAAGTTCCACACAAACACCTCCCACACGCTCCCTCCCTACAGACACCTCTAGGTCTAGCTGGTTGACAGGCTCCATCCACAAGCACAAGAATGAATTAGGAGGGGCCTTCAGATGCCACGGATTCTTTAAAATATGTTTATTTCAGTCATTGAATTACTGTTTTAAAATATCTTAAATGCTGGAGAAGCAAAAGCCGCCTCTGACCATGTTTTGCTGCCTCCCGGCCCATCTCCAGAGCTGCCCTCCCTCCCCAGGGGCCCTTCCCGGGGAAGGGCAGAGCACAGGCTCCCTCTGCAGCCCCATACTGTGCAGCCCCTGCTCCACGGCCTGGAGCTTGGACCCTGTCCAGGCCCAGAGCCAGGATAATCACGCCTCTCTCCTCCGAGCATTTGAGCCAATTAAAAAGACAAATGACCACTGGCTTATCTTTCCTTCTCCTCTGCCCCTCCATCCTTTCCCACCCCCATCACCTCCTCCCCTCCAGGGAATGGAGCTAGGGACCTCCGGGCTGTGATTCCCTTCTGGAACAACCAGGCTCCCCCCACTTCCTGCCCCCCAAACATGCCCTGGTCCTTTCAAGGTCTTGATGGATGAAACAGCTCAGGCTTCCTCCTGGAGCTTCTGAGTGTCCTCAAGCCGGGGAATGGACAGTGAGGCCACAGGAGTGAACTGGGAGAAAGGAAAGCAAGAAAGCTACAGGCACAGATGATTTTTTTTCTCTCTCTTTTGGAAGAGAAAGACTTAGAGCTTATTTTCAAACTCTAGCCTTGGAGCCTGGAGCTTTAGCAGAAGGCTCTATTTCTAGAGGGGCGTTTAATTCATTTAGTTTATGGTTAAGGTGACCAGGTCCCCTGCCTTGAAGGAAGGCCAGGCTGCCCATAAAAGAACAGGCATTTTGGGTGTGGAAAACACTAGGTCTAGTCCAACCTTCAAGCTCCCAGACCCAGAGCAAGTTACGGAAGCCTCGAAGCCTGCACCTCCATTTATCAAATGCCTATCTCAAAGGAGGGTTAGAAGGAATAAGATATCATGCCGTAAGTGCCTGGCGCAGCATTGGGTACACACAAGGCAAGCCATTAATATCCATCAATTCTCTTCCCCATTGTGGAAACCTCAAGACATTTATTCTTTGTCTATGGCTCACACCTTCGCCTCCTATCACAGCTTATTTAAGGGTCTCATAAGTATCACCAACAGAAAGTTTATCCTGAAATCTAACTGAAGAAAAAAAAATCTTTGATACTGTCTCTCCCGGATGAACTCCAATTCATTCTTCAAAACCCAGTCTAATGTCTCCTCTCTGGCTTTGATCTCTACCTTCTCCCAGCACCTTGATCACACTTCCACTCTTACTCAGCAATATTGTAATTGTTCCACTAAGTTAATGGGTATTTACTGAGAATCTGCCACAGGTAAGGCACACTGCCAGATTCTGGGATACTTTGGTTAACAGCATGAAGGATATTCTCACTGTCTTGCAGCTTATAGTCAAGTTAGAAGAAACAGACATTTAAAAAAAAATTCTAAAAAATAAGCGATTTGTCTTATTTTGTCTTATTTCCTATATAATGGACCCCTTGTTGTCTTCTTTGTATCCTGAGAAGCTGCGTGGTGCCAACAGAGTGGGGAGCTCGGCAGATGTCCGTTCTCTTCTCCAGCTTCATTTTCAGTGGCTCCTTCCTCTGGGAAGATGATGAAGGGCTGTTTGCAGGCCACTTTGGCGGTCAAGGTCCATCCGCTCCTTAGGTCTGAGCAGCTCTGAGTGCTGCGTTTCATGGCCACACCAGCAGACTCAATGGCCACCTGGCATGGACAGAGTTCGCCAGACGCACTGCTTCGAGCCAGAGAGCACAGCAGAGGGGCTGGACCAGCCTGTCCCCACCAGGCTGGGCCCAGGGAGGAGGGCTGTGCGTGCAGGCTGGGGGAAGCCCGGCTACGGACCAGGCGCCGCCCGCTGAGCTGTGGAGCTGCCTCTGCAACCCTCCCCACCACCCCACCCCAGAGTCAGGGGCCAGCAGGAGCTGCCTTCTTTCCTGTCCCCACGACAGCCAGCTCTCTGGAGAGGAGCACTTTGGATGATGTTCGGGGTCACTGGAGTCCTAGAGTAATGGTGCTAAAAAGGAATTCCGAGATCAGCCAGCCCAAGTCCCTCATGGATGGAGAAGACAACTAACACTCCAAGTAGGAAAGAGTCATGCTTTGCACCCACAGGACCTTGGAGATCGTCCACTTCAAGAGAGGAAACTTGTGGGCTTTATGCTCCTCTTCCACTTTCAGCTCACGTCACTGATCAGTAATGGCCCTTTCCCTCTCTCTAACTGAGACAAGGTCCCTAGTCCTTCCAACACGGACATCCAGGCAGAGATGGCTGAGCTGACACACGAAACAATGACGCTGATAATGGTCTTTCACATGGATATCTGTATGCTGCTCCTGTTTATTCGCTTGAGTTGTGTCTGACTCTGTGCGACCCGATGGACCACAGCCTGCCAGGCTTCTCTGCCCTTGGGATTCTCTAGGCAAGAGTACTGGAGTGGGTGCCATGCCCTCCAAGGTATCTTCCAGACCAGGGCTCGAACCCAGGTCTCCTGCACTACAGGCATATTCCTTAGTGCTAAGCCACCAGGAAAGCCCATATATCTCTATCTATATTCAAATACATGTATATATAAAGCTTGTTTTGTGTTTGATCATGGATGGAGAAGACAACTAACACTCCAAGTAGGAAAGAGTCATGCTTTGCACCCACAGGACCTTGGAGATCGTCCACTTCAAGAGAGGAAACTTGTGGGCTTTATGCTCCTCTTCCACTTTCAGCTCACGTCACTGATCAGTAATGGCCCTTTCCCTCTCCTCTAACTGAGACAAGGTCCCTAGTCCTTCCAACACGGACATCCAGGCAGAGATGGCTGAGCTGACACACGAAACAATGACGCTGATAATGGTCTTTCACATGGATATCTGTATGCTGCTCCTGTTTATTCGCTTCAGTTGTGTCTGACTCTGTGCGACCCGATGGACCACAGCCTGCCAGGCTTCTCTGCCCTTGGGATTCTCTAGGCAAGAGTACTGGAGCGGGTGCCATGCCCTCCAAGGTATCTTCCAGACCAGGGCTCAAACCCAGGTCTCCTGCACTACAGGCATATTCCTTAGTGCTAAGCCACCAGGAAAGCCCATATATCTCTATCTATATTCAAATACATATATATATAAAGCTTGTTTTGTGTTTGAGTCTCTACATGCATTTGATTCTCACAACCCTTCCAAGAAAGTGCTTCTATTATTATTCCTATCTTGCAGACAAGCAGAGGAGACTTAGCTGAAGTAACTTGTCCAAGGTTTCACAGCTGGTGACCCTCAGGCTTGCCCAGCCCTGGCCCCATGGGCTGCAAGCAGGGAAGCCAGGTATGCAGATACACACATGTCATCCAGAGAGTTTGCTCTGGGCCCCAAGCACCTACACGGTTCCCAGGACTGTACATTGGGTGTCTGGCCCCATGCGGTAGTGATCATCGCATTAGCTGCCCTTACTAAGCGCCTCCCACACTCCAGGGACAGTGCTGGACAACTGACACACGTTGTCTCATCTTCATCTCCAAAGCAGTCTTGCAAAGTAGGCATCACTGCCTTCATCACTCTGCTGTTGTTCAATTGCTAAGTCGTGTCCAACACTTTCACAACCCCATGGACTGTAGCCTGCCAGGCTGCTCTGCCCACGGGATTTTCAGGCTCCTCTGTCCATAGGATTTCCCAGGCAAGAATACAGGAGTGGTTTACCATTTCCTTCTCTAGGGGATCTTCCCTACCCAGGGATCAAACCCAGGTCTCCTGCATTGGCAGGCGGCTTCTTCACCATCTGAGACACCAAGGAAGCCTTCATCATACAGGTGGGAAAACTGAGGTCCAGGGAAATTAACTAATGCACGCAAGGCTATGGCAGCATCAGCATTTGAACTCAGGTGGTCTGTCTCCTGAGTTCATGCTCTCTTTTTCCGTGACACCAAGCCTTCCTCCCAGAGGTGCTGGTGGAAGGAAAGATGCTGTGTGTTTGCAGGCCAGAGCTGCTGCCAGCACGGTCCCTGGCTTACCGAGGAGATGTGGCACCTGAGTCAGGGGATGCACGACCTGGTCCCCTAGCCAGTGGGTACACTTCCACTCTCACCCCTATGCTTCCAGCTGCTTTGCCTCAAGCAGCCAGACTGCATGGAAGACAGGACTAGCCCCAAACCTACTGGGTCCCACCTGCCCAGGTATGGTGGTGTGGTGGAGAAGAAAGCACCTGAGATCAGAAGTCATCAGAGTTGGTATTGGCTCCATGACCTCCGGGACTCATCTCCACCTGGGAAATGAGGAGCTCCAGCCTCTCCACTGGAGGTTGGTGAGGGGCTCAAATGAGCTCACACAGGCACAGAGCCCAGCCCCAGAAGCCAGGGGACTTGTTCCCGGATGTGAACACCGCCCCATACCAGGCAGGCAACCCTCGGTGAGTCACGCCACTTTGCAGAGCCTCAGTTTCCTCTCTTGCTAGATGGGGATGCGGATGGTTGGATGCATGTGGATCAAATGTGGAGCTCTGTGTGAGGCCACTCTGTGGACCAGCAAGTACTGTGCCAAATAATAAAGAGCCACCATGGATATGAGAGCTGGACCATAAGGAAGGCTGATCATCGAAGAATTGACGCTTTCAAAACTATGGTGATGGAGAGGACTCTTGAGAGTCCCTTGGACAGCAGGGAGATCAAAACAGTCAATCCTAAAGGAAATCAACCCCCTGAATATTCATTGTAAGGACTGATGCTGACAAAACAAACCCTGACTCCAAATGTAGCAGTGCTGATGGCACAAACCAGCAGTTATGAAATGTTGCCAGCTTCCCCTGTCTTTGTGCATTCCCAGGGTCTTAGATGACTGGGCCCTTGGGGACGGGGCTCACAGAATCCTCCCTGGAGTGGGCAGTCTGTCAAGACCTCCCCTTTCTTTGCAAAAGAAGCCACCGGGGCTTCCTGGCTGTCCTCGACAGCTGCAGCTGCTGCCTGAGACGTCACCATGCCCTTGAGAAGGTAGTTGGCCAGTGCAAGTTTAGTCTGAAATTCCTTTCCGGTCCTCCCCCTGCCCCGAGCGCAAGGCCTTGAAGATGTTACATGCTGTGTGGGCTGGACAGGCAAAAGTTACAGCCAGAGAAAGAGGAGTGAGAAGGAGACTGTGAGCACAGCGATAGCGGGGTCAAGGCCAGAAAACACGCACAGACCAAAGGCTTGTGGGATCCTCTTCCGGCTGAAGCGGCCATTAGTGGAGATACATAACCTTAAGCGTCTTCACAGCTCCTTCATCTCAAGACCTCACATCATTTTCCAAAGACAAGTCTTTCCCGCATCCTTTGCCCTGGAATAAATGCAATGCCCTTGTAACTCTAGCCTAGAAATGTTCAGGCTTTTGCCCACATGTCACTTGCATCTTTTTTTTTTTAATTTTGGGGGACCTTCCCTGGCAGTCCAGTGGTTAAGACTTTGGGCTTCCCAATGCAGGAAGCATGGGTTCGATCCCTGGACCCATAGCTAAGATCCCACATGCCAAGAGACATGGCCAAAAAAAAATTATTTTAATTCAAAAAAATATTTATTTAGTTGCATCTTGTCTTAGTTGCCCCAAGGCACATGGCCTCTTAGTTCCTTAACCAGGAATCAAACCCACATCCCCTGCACTGGAAGGCAATTCTTAACCACAGGATCACCAGGGAAGTCCCTTAACTGCAACTTTTAAATGGTGGACCCTAGCAGTGGCTTCCCCACCAGCCTCCAACCCCACAGCCTGCCCTGGTTTCCTTATAGGTGGAGTTGTGTCCCCTCCAAGTTCCTAGGGTGAAGTACTGGCTCCAGAACCCCAGGATATGACTGGAGTTGGAGATGGGGCCTTTAACAATGCAGTTAAGTGAGGTCATTAGGGTGGGCCTTAATCCACTATGACCAGTGTCCTTATAAGGAGAGGAGATTAGAGCCCGAACACACAGAGGGAAGACCATGTGCAGACCCAAAGAGAAGATGGCCATCTGCACGGCAAGGAGAGAGGCCTTAGGAGGAACCGACCCTGCCCACAGCTTGCTCTTGGACTCCCTGTCTCCAGAAGTGTGAGGAAACATTGCTGCTGCTGTGGCAGCCTGAGCAGATTAACGCTGTTTCATATTAGCTTCAGTTTAATGCAAGTGATTCCCCAGCCGGGGCTGGCCAGGCCCCAGTCAGACAGTAGATTCAAAGAGAAAAAAGGTCCAGCCATCAAGTTGCTCCCACTCCAATGAGAAGTCAGAGAAGTTGACAGAATTCGTTTGGCGTCAGGGGTGGGGGGTGGGGGGCGGTCAGAGAGAGCACCGAGTGTGGAGTGGCTGTTACACGGGAGTGTCCAGGAAGGCTTCTCAAAGGAGGTGAGGTCTGAGTCTGTCCTTAGAGGGTGGGAGACACTGGACAATTTGGCGGGCAGAAAAGAAGAGGGAGTGAGTGCTTGGCAAAGACACTGACACACGAAGAGACAAGGCAAGTTTGGGAAATTACCCAGATTACAGGAGTAAATAAAGCACCAGCTGCAGTGGGGAGGGTGATGTCGAAAAGCCATGTAACCTCTCTGAGCTTGGTTTGTCCATCTGTGAAATGGGAATAATAGTATCTCATACAGTTGAACTAAGGGTCAACTGGGACAGTGGGGAAGAAATTCTACAGCAAATCACTCACAACTCTTACTTCAAATAAACTCATTGTAAACCCCCTAAACTTCGTGGCTTTATCCCCCTTAAAAAATCAGTTTATTAAAATGTAATTAAAATGCAGTAAAATCGATGAATTTTAAATGTATGGCTTAATGAGTTTCAACAAATCTACATAACCCCCCTAACTTTGATTTCCACTCACCCCTACTATCACTTGCAAACTCCATTTGGCATGAACACCAATTAAACCAGGCCAGGCCTGATTTGGAGAAAGCAATGGCACCCCACTCCAGGATTCTTGCCTGGAGAATCAATCCCATGGACAGAGGGGCCTGGTGGGCTGCAGTCCATGGGGTCACGAAGAGTTGGACACGACTGAGCGACTTCACTTTCACTTTTCACTTTCATGCACAGGAGAAGGAAATGGTAGCCCACTCCAGTGTTCTCCCCTAACTTTGATTTCCACTCACCCCTACTATCACTTGCAAACTCCATTTGGCATGAACACCAATTAAACCAGGCCAGGCCTGATTTGGAGAAAGCAATGGCACCCCACTCCAGGATTCTTGCCTGGAGAATCAATCCCATGGACAGAGGGGCCTGGTGGGCTGCAGTCCATGGGGTCACGAAGAGTTGGACACGACTGAGCGACTTCACTTTCACTTTTCACTTTCATGCACAGGAGAAGGAAATGGTAGCCCACTCCAGTGTTCTTGCCTGGAGAATCCCAGGGACTGGGAAGCCTGGTAGGCTGTCATCTATGGGGTTGCACAGAGTTGGACACGACTGATGTGACTTAGCAGCAGCAGCAGCAGGCCTGATTTATTTTACCAACAACAAAAATTAAAATTTTAGGATATCTAAAATTAGAATTTAAATTTAGAATCCAGATGATATGCAAAAAGGTTGCTAAGACAGAGAGTTCCCACATACTCCCTCCTAGTCTCCCCTTTTGTTAACCTCTTACATAATAATATACTTGGTACAATTAAAGAACTAATCTTCGTGCCTTATTATTATTCACTGAAGCCCGCAGTTATTCAGTTTTCTTAGTTTTCACCTAATGTCCTTTCTCTGTGCCAGGATCCCGTCGAAGATGCCATGTTACGTTTATTCATCAAGTTTCCTTAGACTCCTCTTGACTGTGACAGCTCTGACCTGGTTGCTTTTTTAATTCTGAAGATACAGCATTTGCCAGGAAGAGCATTAATGCACGGAAGTAGGAAGCGAGCGAGGCAAATGTAATTTTTTTTCAGCATTGTATCATTTGGCTTAACAGCATTGGTTACAAATGAGACTCGTCTGTTCCCTGAAGGAGCCCTAAAAAGTCTCTGCTGGTTATCCTCTCGGTTTATTTCACCCTTTGCACTGAAAAATTATAACTAATTTACATACCTGATGCGAAGAGTTGACTCACTGGAAAAGACTCTGATGCTGGTGGGTACTGGGGGCAGGAGGAGAAGGGGACGACAGAGGATGAGATGGCTGGATGGCATCACCGACTCGATGGACATGAGTTTGAGGGATCTCCGGGAGTTGGTGATGGACAGGGTGGCCTGGCGTGCTGCAATTCATGGGGTCGCAAAGAGTCGGACACGACTGAGCGACTGAACTGAACTGAACTGAACTGGACTGAAGTTACATACCATTTTAGGATTCTCCTCCATATGACAGTCTGGGTGCTTTCTCCCCTCCCTGGAGAATTTTCTGGTCCCAGGTGTCCTGTGCTTTTGGAGTTAACCTCTGCCTCTCTGAGAGGTGAAAGGCTGCCTCCTTTTCTGGCCCTGGGGGCGGGGGTGGGGAGGGAAACAGGGCGGCCCTTGCCTCCTTCTCCCCAGGACACCGGCCGTGGTCACTGGGTCCGCACGCACCACTCCACCGTTGGTTGGGGACGCTTCCACTCTGAACCTGGGTGGCCTCAGAGGTGGCTGGGCCGGGCCGGGCTGGGTGCCCTGTTACCGGCTGTTCCTCATGAAAGGACACATCCCACGGAGTCTGCCTGCACAGCACTCTCTGTCTGGAACACTAGGTTCTAGGACTGTGTCTGTTCACGGATCTCACTTCGAGGCCCCGCCAGGATGACGAGGACCCGGAAAGCAGCAGCAGCCGCAGTCACAGCTGCGTTTGTGAGCCTGGAGTGGCAGCGAGCCACAGACCCCACCTGCCACCCGCTCCTCGCCCCCTCCAGCTACGAGGCCCGAGTGACCCCAAAGTCACCCCCTCAGCTGAGCACCTTTCTTCTCATTCTTTTTTATTTAAATAACAGAACTTTAAAAAATGGTTCAAGTCATTGTAAAAAGAACGAAACAGATGAAATGAAAATCCCCTGGAAACACTGCTCAGTCCAGGGCCCTCCCCAAGGCCAGCAGCTGAGCTTGTGTCCTCAGAGGCCTTTTCAGTGGATTCACAGGCCTCTAGCGCTTCCCAGGTGGCTCAGTGGTAAAGAATCTGCCTGCCAGTTTGGGAGACATGGATTCAATCCCTGGGTCGGGAAGATCCCCTGGAGGAGGAAATGGCAGCCCACTCCAGTATTCTTACCTGGAGAATCCCATGGATTCTTTGTTTATCAATAAACAACAATGGGTACATTTGGAAACAGGGAATGTTCCTGAGTAGCTGAAAGAGACAATTCCTCTAAGTCTTTTCCTTAAAGAATGAACGGAATGGTCCCATTCTGCCATCTATGGGTCCAATTCATCAAATGTTCACTGTCATCTGATCAGTAATTTAGTAACCAATAACAGTCATTTTCAGATGTTAAAAAACAATAAATAGGTATAGCATATGTTCTAATATACCACACTAATACACGAGATGGGCCCGCACAGCATCCTCATAGACTAGAGGTAGAATACAGACTTTACACGGGTGTTTCTGCAGTAAGGAATTCCCTTATGGCTCAGACAGTGCAGAGTCCACCTACAGTGCAGGAGATCTGGGTTCAGTCCCTGGTTTGAGAAGATCCCCTGGAGAAGGGAATGGCAACCAACCCCAGTATTCTTGCCTGGAGAATCCCATGGACAGAAGAACCTGGCGGGCAACAGTCCTTAGGGTCGCAAAGAGTCAGACACAACTGAGCGACTAACACTTCCACTTTCTACAGTAAGGATGTAGGATGGTTCATATAATGATTTACTGATAGAAGTTTGGACCCCTTCTCATTGTTTTCTGTTACGAACCATGCTGTAATTAAGATGTGACCCCTCTTTTATTTTGTAGGCAAAGCTGGTGGATGACCATATCCCCAGCGGGGCCAGATAACCAGGCGTCTCTCTCTTCACCCTGGGAACAGCAAGAGAAAGCCTCTTGCTCTGCACCTTTCCCCAGCATGGTGCATAACGGGTGACTTATGCACCCCTTCTCAAGTTGTGTTTATTTCCACGAAGATAGCTGGTGAATCTTTGAAAACGTTGGCATTGTTAAATGATGTTCTCAGTCCTGACTCTTTAGGTTTCAGACTATTTGCCATGAAGACGACCATAGGAACAATACAGAGATGGTATTATGTTCTGTGGCTGCCGTAACAAATGATCACAAACCTGGCGGCTTAAAGCAACAGAAACTTATTCTCCCATGGTCGTGGAGGCCAGAAGTCTGAAGTCAAGCTGTCGAC
The DNA here is from genome assembly GCA_006408695.1 of Aepyceros melampus. Classification (NCBI taxonomy): domain Eukaryota; kingdom Metazoa; phylum Chordata; class Mammalia; order Artiodactyla; family Bovidae; genus Aepyceros; species Aepyceros melampus. Next base: position 467,628 of record SJXQ01000316.1, on the reverse strand, counting down.
AGGGCCATGCTCCCTCTGAAGCTTCCAGGGAAGCGTCCTTCCCAACCTCTCTAGCTCCCTTGGCTGGTGTCCACGTCACTCCACGCTCTGCCCCGTGCCCCTCTGTCCTCAGACAGAGGACAGTGGCCTTGTCCTCTGTCTGAGTCTCCTCTTCTGTCTCTTATAAGGATACTTGTCATTAACCTAGAGTCCACTCAGGTAAATCCAGAATGACCTCCTGTCAAGATCCTTAATTACATCTGCAAAGACTCTTTTTCCAAATAAGGCACATTCACATCTTCTGGGGCTAAGATATATACGCATGTTTTAGGGCCACCAATCAACTCATTCCTGGGATCATGAGTGCAACCCCCCGACTTCACAGATGGATGGAATCTTCCCTGCCAGGGGATGATAAGTGCTACGGGGGAAAAAAAGCAAAAGAGAGACACAGGGAGGTGCCAGGCCAGGGGCAGGGTTCCTGCTTCAAGTAGGGTAGTCAGAGACGGGCTCGCTGATGATAGGACATTAAAGAGCTGCAGAAGTGAGGATGTGAGTCACACGAGCGTCTGGGTGAAGGCCTTCCAAGCAGATGGGGCAGCAAGGATGGATATGGCCTTCAGGTACCCTCTGCACTTTGCTTCTATTGTTGAAATAATTTTTGACACCATTTACATTTTAGCCAAGTGCATATTGGTCTCCTGGATTACACTGCAAGCTCCCTGAAGATAGAAACTGCATCTTTCTCCTTGCGGCATCCACAGCACCTTGCCAAGTGCGTGATGAGTGATGCATGATGAGTAACTTGTACAGGAAAGTGAGTGAATAACAGGAGATATGAAGGGATGTATGGCTTAAATGACTTGCCCAAGGTCACACTGCTGGTCAGGAGCAATGCTGAGACCGGAACACCAGAGCTCCAATGCTCACGAGAAAGCAAAGCAGCTTTTCAATGGAAGCTCATTTTCTAGTCAATTCTCTTTGGAGAATCAATTTCTTGTATCGAGATACATAGAGAAGATGTAACCACATTACAGGACTGAGACACAGGCCTCCTCAAGTCATGGGTTTTATTAAATAAGAATATCCTCACTGCTCTAAAGCCAGGAAACTTTTCATAACTGTCTGCTTATGTGGCTGGGGAAGTAGAAAGGACAAAATCAATAAATTGAGTATGTCTTGAAAATCGACCAGATTCCACGGAACAACCACACAGGAAAGCAAGTGCCCGTGGGAGGAGGTAAGGGACAGAGTGAGACACAGTGCTGGGCAGTGGGTTCCGCTGATTCTCAGCAAGGACAGTGGCAGTGAAGCGGGAGGCCTGGACTGGCTTTGAGGCTGGGCCTCAAGGCCATGGTGGACCGGGTCCAGTGGGCTCAGATCAGCAGGACCTAGAAAGCGAGTGAAAGGGCGGGGTACTGTAAAGTTTGGTGGGTCCCAGAGTCAGGGAAGGCCAGAGGCCAAGGACCCAGACAGAGAGATCGGAGGTCAATTGATGACAGGCAGCACCGGCAAAGCACTTGCAGGACCTTGGATAGCTCCACGGAACGCTCTGCTGAGGGGACTGAGGAGGGTCTTTCCCGCTCCAAGTCCCGAGGGTGAACAGTTGGACCCACCTTTCCAATGAAACTCTGAGATTTAAGGGACCCCCTATAATCACAGTGGCTCTGACCCTCTGGTTGTGAAGAACAAAAGGGCTTCTACACTCTAAGCACATTTTCCCAAAGTAGTGACTTTTTCGGCACGTGTAAGGTGTTGTGTTGACATAACTGATGGTTGTCAAAGCCCCAAGGAAGCACGAGAGATCAGTGGTCAAGGAGGAGCCGTAGCAGTGTCAAGCTCTTCCAGGCCCTGTGCAGACCCCACCCTTGGTCTGACTTGACTGCCCCAGATGGTGCAGCAATTCAGCCTCGCTCTGCCTTTCAGTTCAGTTCAGTCACTCAGTCGTGTCTGACTGCATCCCCATGGACTGCAGCACGCCAGGCCTCCCTGTCCATCACCATCCCCCAGACTTTACTCAAACTCATGTCCATTGAGTCAGTGATGCCACCCAGCCATCTCATCCTCTGTCGTCCCCTTCTCCTCCTGCCCCCAATCCCTCCCACCATCAGGGTCTTTGGCCAGGGGCAATCTGCATCCATGTAAGCATCCTCAGGCCATGCAAGAACACCTGTGATGTGTCAGAACAAGTGTACACTTCTGAGGCATTTAACAGCTCAACTAGTTAGTTTCTTTGAGCCTCTACTTTGTCACCTGTAAAGTGGGGACAAGAATATCTTTCAGAAGGATTGTAAGGACTGGTCAAGCTACAGAAGCACCCAGCATGCAGTGGGGGTTCGGTGAGTGATCGCTGTTATTAGAATTGAGACCACTCCTTGTCTTCCTTAAAGTCACTTGGGAGGTCTAGGGCACACCCCTCAGAAATGGCATTGTCTATCTTCCCAGAGTTTTTAATCCCCTGCCACATCCCATTCAAGCTTGAAGCTTGAGTCCAGGCAGGATCTTTTTTTTTTTTTTAATATTTATCCATTTGACCTCACTGAGTCTTAGCACACAGGGTCTCTACTGGTGTTGCGCAGGCTCCCACAGATACAGCACTTGAGCTTCAGCAGTTGTGGCATACAAATTTAGCTCATCTGTGGCATGTGGGATCTTGGTTCCCTTGACCAGGGATCAAACCAGGGTCCCCTGCATTGCAAGGTGGACCAGGGAAGTCCCCAGGCAGGGGGACACCCAGGAGACTGGAGAAGGATTTTCTAAAGTCAGCAGAAAAAGAACTTAGAAGCTTAAGAATAGCTTCACACACTAATAAAATGTAACATATTTGGACAGCACAGCCTGGAGAATGGCTGAAGATAACTCAATGTCAGCACAGCCTGGGGAGACTTTTCTGCCCCCAGAATTAGGCCACTGCACCACTTCTGAGGAACATAAAAATACTGGTGGGGTTATTTGTGACAAGAAAGAGAAGCCAGGGCTGGATCATCTAGATCTGGTTTCAAACCCTCTGTCTGGCTCGTCACGGACTCTGAGGCCTTGAGAAAGTCATATAACCTCACAATCTTTGGCTTTCTCATCTGCGAAATGGGCAACTAACACCGCCATCAAAGAGCTGGTGCAAAGTAAGTGAGAAAACACGTCTGCAGTTCCTGCCAGGGCAGAGTTTTGCAACATTTATCCAAGAGCTTTTGAACCTGGGCATGACCAATGCAAGCCCAGGGTCGGGGTGGCCACGTCACACACAGACCATGGCTGCCGCAGCCCCCCCTCGGGCTCCCCAGGTCCCCTCCCCACGGCCGTTCAGGTCCTCGGGGACACCGAGCCTGAAGCCCTCCTGTCTCACGGGGTCCAGCAGTGGCGGAGTTGCTGGCCTGGAGGGATGAGTCCTGGCATCTCGGGTCCCCTGTCCTCTGAAGCATCCCCTCCAGCTTCCCAGAGCAAACTCCCAGAGCCCCGGGGAGCCCCAGCTCGGCCAGCTGTTCCGTGTCTAATCTGAGGAGCCGAAATTCTAATAGGGATGATGGATGAGCTTCTGGGCGAGGGGAAAGGGAGCGGCACTTTCCTCTGACACAGAGCCTGGTCCCGCGGGTGCCGGGATGAGTGATGCTCTCCAGGGGGGCAAAGGGCTGTTGTCTGAGTCAAGAGATGATTTAACTCCTCAGGGAGCCAGCGTTCCTTCCAATAACTCACCCTCCTTGAGAAAGGGAGTGGCGTCCCCCGGTCCTGTTGGCGTCTGTGCCCACGCAAGGGCAGGAGGGGCCCAGGAGCAGTCAGCACGGGAACCTCGTGTCAGCATCCGGCAGGCAGGGCTGGGAGCCAGCAGGCATGGGGTGGGTCAGCGTATTGACCACCGGGCAGGGGCTGCCCCAGGCTGCCGAAGGATACCCAGGGGAAGAAGGAGCACAGTTAGATTGGCTGGGAACCAAGGCCAGCTCAGGACAGGTGTAAAGGGTTCTTATTGTTGTTGTTTACCCCCTAAGTCCTGCTCAACTCCATACAACCTTATGGACTGTAGCCTGCCAGGCTCCTTTCTCCATAGGATTTCCCAGACAAGAGTACTGAAGTGGGTTGCCATTTCCTTTTCCAAAGAATCTTCTTGACCCAGGGATTGAACACTCATTTTCTGCATTGGCAGGCGAATTCTTTACCACTGAGTCACCAGGCCAGCAAAAAGGGTACTAGAGGATTTGAACTTGGGACAAAAAGAATTTCCTAACAATCAGACGTACACTCCCACCTGTAAAGAGTAAATTGTGTCCTGAGGTGGTTGGTGAGGGTTATGGAGAAATCAAGAATTTATTTGCAGGGCAGCAATTTATTTGCAGGGCAGTAATGGAGAAACAGACATAGAGAATAGACAGATAATAGACATATTCTCTAAGACATAGGCATAGACAATAGACATTAAGAATTTATTTGCAGGGCAGCAATGGAAAAACAGACATAGAGAACAGACTTATGGACATGGGGAGAGCAGAAGAGAGGGTGAGATGTATGGAAAGAGTAACATGGAAATTTATATCACCATATAAAATAGATAGCCAATGGGAATTTGCTGTATGGCTCAGGAAACTCAAACAGGAGCTCTGGATCAACCTAAAGGAGTGGGATGGGGAGGGAAATGGGAGGGAGCTTCAAAAGAGAGGGGATATATGTATACCTGTGGCTGATTCATGTTGAGGTTTGACAGAAAACAACAAAATTCTATAAACCAATTATCCTTCAATTAAAAAATAAATTAATTTTTTACAAAAGACCCCTGTGGGGGGTGGAGGTGGGAAAAAAGAAAAAAAAAAAAAAAGACCCCTGTGCATTGCTGGTAGAGTGTGAAATGGTGGAAACCAGTATGATGGTTCCTCAAAAAATTAAACATAAAATTACCATTTGATCTAGCAACAGATTTTGTACACCATGTTCAAAGCAGCATTAATCACAGATGCCAAAAGTTGGAAACAACCTAAATGTCCATCAAGAGATGCACAGAAAAACAAAAACCTGGCCTATCCCTACAGTGGAATAGTGTATGCTCAGTCGTTGAGTCGTGTCCGGCTCTGCGAGTCCATGGACCGTAACCCACCAGGCTCCTCTGTCCATGGACTTCTCCAGGCAAGAATATTGGAGTGGGTTGCCATTCCCTTCTCCAGAGGATCTTTCCAACCCAGGAATCAAACCTGGGTCTCCTGCATTGCAAGCAGATTCTTTATCTGCTTGCCTGTATGAATGATAGGGAAGTTCCTAAGTGGAATAGTATTCAATCTTATAAAGGAAGGAAAGGGCTTCTTTGGTGGTCCAGTGGCTAAGATTCCAGGCTCTCAAATGCAGGGAGCCTGGGTTCGATCCCTGGTCAGGGAACTAAAGATTCCATGTACCACAACAAGATCCAGTGCAGCCAAATAAATAAAAATTAAAGAAAAATTTTTTAAAGGAAGAGAATCCTGATACATATGACAACCTTGAGGTTGAAGCTTGAGGACTTTACGCTGAGTGAAATAAGCTACACATAACAGGATAAACTGCACAATCCCACTTTTTTGAGGCACCTAAAGCTGTCAAGTTCATAGAGACAGAGAGGAGAGTGCCAGGGGCTGGGGGCTGGAGGCAGGAGAGTCACTATTTATCGGGACACAGCTGCACTTTGTGATGATGAGAAAGTTCTGGAGATGGAAGGTGGGGATGGTGGTGCAGCAATGCAAATGTACAAAATGCCACTGAATTGTACTCTTAAAATGGTTAAAATGGTCAATTTCATGTGATGTATGCATGCCTGCTTGTGTGCTCTGTTGCTTCAGTTGTGTCCGACTGTTTGTGACCTCACGGACTGTAGCCCGTGAGGCTCCTCTGTCCACTGGATTTTCCAGATGAAAATACTTGAGTGGGTTGCCATGGCCTCCTCCAGGGGATTTTCCCAACCCAGGGATCAAACCAGGTCTCCTGCATTACAGGCTAATTCTTTATCACTGAGACACTGGGTATTTTGCCACAAGGAAAAAAGGAAAAAATTGAATTTCAATAAACACAAGAGAAGGGGCTCAGGCTTTTGAAGGATTCAAGGACTTTGAAAGTAACAAGCTGTTTGAGCACGGGGGAGACTCAGAGTAAACTCGAGAGAAAATGGAAATACAGCCTCTGGGGCACTGTCCAGTCCAGATCCTCTAGGTCTGAGGTGACAAGGCCCAGGGCATCTGCCGAGGGAAAACAGATGCAAAATTTATATCAACCCTGACAGTCCACTTCCTAAGTCACCTCCTGTTATTCTGTCTACTCTAAGAATTACAAAAATACTCATGGCTAATACTTACTCCGTGCCAGTCCCTGTGTAAGCACGCTATGCACACTGTTCCCCTAAAGCTCACAACAAACCTAAGCGATAGGTACTGTTATCACCCCTTTTGCAGATGAGGAAAACTGAGACCCAGTGCAATTCAGCATCTGTTATTTTTGCCATGAATCTCTTTCTCAAGCCAGGGATTTCTCCGGTGCTCACTCTTCCACCAGCATGCGGTACAGACCAAATGGCATGAGGGGCGGGCTGAAGACTGTGCAAAGGAGCCCTGCTCTGGGTCTTCAAGTAAAATGGGGCTCCAGCTATGAACCCAGACGCTGAACTCACCAGCCACAACTTAGCCTCAGTCTCTCATCTGCAAATTGGTGATGATCGTCACACTTGCCCAAAGGTTTGCCGAGAGGACCAGGAGGCAACGAGGCAACCACGCAAGAGCTTAACCCAGCTCCTGGTACAGATGAGGTGCTGACGAGCACGCACTCTCCTTGTGAGCATCTGTCTTTCCCTGTCTGAGTTTTCAGAGTGCTTGGCTGCACTTAGTAAAACCTACCAAGCACTGGATGGAGCACTTAACTCGGCCCAGCAACTTGCCAACTCCCCAAGCTATTAAGGCCAAGGTCTCATCTTGCTCCTCTCTGGGGGTCCAGCAGTAGTGTAGGAAGGCGCAGTGAATGTCTGAGTGATTGGTGACATAATAAATGGATGCATGATGCTCTCTGACCAAAACCAAAACGAAACAAGATCCTCCTGTGGTTACAATCGGAGTCACAGCCTAGCGGTCCATGAGGCAGGCCAGAGCGCCATCCTGCCCCATCCTTGCAGACGACCAGTCGGCTACCTCGGGTCGGGCTGACCTCAGAAAGGATAAGGGGAGCAGGCGGCTTTGGGAGGGGGTGGCCCCGGCAGACAGGCGGGAGGAAGTGATGGCCCTGGACCCTGTGGTGGAAAAGTGGAGGCTGTGAAAAAATGAGTGGGAAATGAAGTCAAGGAGCCGAGGGAAATGGCAGATCTGTTAACAGGCTGTTTTTGCTTTTGTCTCTGGAGAAGGAAGAGGATGGAGAGCAAAGAGGAGAGTCACGCCGGCTTCCTGCCCTGCCCACCGCCGGGTGGAATTGAGCCAGATAGTAGCTGATAGTGGTGGAAATGGGGAGACAAGATAAAGGGGCGGCACACAGGCAGCAGACCCTTGGAGCCAGAGCAGGAGCCTGGGAGGCGCGGGAGGGGAGAGGAAGAGGTGAGGAAGCTGGGAGGAAGGCCTCACCAAGACGGACCCAGCAGAAGCTCCCAACTGGCTGGGGCCTCGGTCCAGGGATGAGACGTGCTATTGCTCAGGTTCAGGGGAAACCCCACTTTCTCCAGGAGTTCCTACCTGTCCTGAGTTCTGGGGCTGTGCAGGGTGGCCTGTTAGCAGCCCAGCTTCCTCTAAGGGTGTTTGCTGCAGGATAGGAGGCTGATCCAAGTGGAGGCTCTACCAAAGGGCTGATTCCTCACCTTCCCTGAGAGTGGCTTCAGGGAGGCTTCATTTCCTCCCTGTGACCCTTGACCTCTGGAGTGGCCCTGGGTGGTCTCTGGTGACCAGAGCAGCAGCTTGGGCTGTACCCACTTGGTTCCAGTGGCTCCTCCAAGTTCGGGCATCAGAGGGCATGTGGGGGAGCCTGTGTGAGCAGCGCTTCTGTGCACGTGTCACAACTCCGCACACACCGCCCCCCACCTCCTGAGATGCAGCCTGGAGCTGCCATCCACACAGGGCACGAGATCCCATAGACGCCTGGGCTTCCTGACCTGGCGCCCCCGCAGTGTGACACGCTTGCCACTGCTTCCTCGCAGAGCTAAGCAAGGCACAGACCGAGAGACAGCACGGAGCCAGTGTCAGGAAGCGCCCAGAGGCCACTGCCCCTTTCCCCGTGGCTAATCCTAGGCCATCTTCATCTTCTCTCTGAACCTCCGCTTCCTACTCTATCCTCAGCCTCCAGTGTTGGTTCAGGTTCCTGTTCCAGAAGGCCAAAGTGTGGGGTGGCCTTGCCATCACAGACCCATGTGGATGCCCTGCCGTAAGAGCTCAGGTCATAGCCCATCCCCCAGAATGTTGCTGTCTGCCCAGCACCCCCTCATCAGCTCATTCATTGACTTGGCCCATGTTTTCTGACATCTTCTATGTGCCAGCCGCAGGCTGAGATATGCAGACATGGTGTGGACACAGCACTGGGGCTCTGGATTGAGAGGTGACGCCAAGAAACTCATGAATGATCATCACCAAGCACACAAGGTGCTATTAAGGGTTCTGTGAGACATAAATACTGGGGAGCGGGTATAAGCCAAGGAAGAATGCATCACGGCCTCATCAAGGCCACAGACTTCTTGCATGAGCTGGAATTTCAATTGCAGATCTCACAGGAGAAAGGTGAAAGGCTAAGGACAGACAGAAGGCAGAAAGGAGAAAGGGACCAGCTTACAGAGATGAGCCGGGCATTGTGTGCTAACACAGTATTTGTAAAGCTCTGATAACTCCCTAAATGCGATTGTTTATCTGGGCAGGGAGGAGGCACTTCACCGTATGTAAGAATCTCCCAAGAAACCCAGTCAGGCCTTCTGACTTCAAGAAAATTATGCTCTGAGATCATCAAAGCTTAAGGAGCATAAGTGCTCAGCTGAGCAAAGGGACACCCAGGAAATGCTGCCTTGGGCCAAAGCAACACGTGTTCCAAAGTGAAACTGGAAAGGAAAAGATAATCTACACTGTGAAAAATAATAATAATGATAAAGCCAAGTCTGGACAAACTAGGCAGCAAATGCTTGTCTTCTGTCCCATACCCCCTTCCTCTTGCACTGACCCTTTTTTCCTTGGTGTTTTCCATGGGCACTCAGCACTCACAGAAGAGAACACGTGAACACCTATTCACATTAAGGTGACTTGCACGTGGTTCACCCAGAAATATTTGCACCTTAAAATGGGAAAGATAGAAGGATCATTGATGCCATTACAACCAGTCCACGGTGGAGAAATTTGAGACCCATAGGAATCCTTCAAATCCCTGAGGGGAAGAGAACTGACTTTGCTTAAAGATGCCCTTGAAGGAAGAGGTAGTTAGCGAGCTTGGGATGGACATGAAAACACAGATATATTTAAAATGGAACTCTGCTCAATGTTTCATGGCAGCCTGGATGGGAGGGGAGTTTGGGGGAGAATGGATACCTGTATATGCCTGACTGAGTTGCTCAGCTGTTCACCTAAAACTATCATAACGCTGTTAGTCAGCTATACCCCAATACAAAATAAAACGCTTTTTAGAAAAGAATCTATACACAACTTAATTATAAAGTTAGTTTAATATTTTTTTTAAAAAAACAACTTACCCTTGAAAACTCCATCTCCAATCCACGCAGCACTGTCTTTCTGCCTCTGTCATTCTAATATTTCGCTTTGGAACTTCCAAAAGAGAGTCTGTCAGGAAGGAGGTGTATCCAGTGTGCCCTGGAACTGGGGAAGGGCACCTCTGTTTCAGGTGTCTGGTCCCCTAGCCCCCTCAGCCCTGGCCTCTGGGATGACAGAGAATATGGCAAGCCCCTGATGAAGGAAGATCACCCAGCAAGCACAATGACAAAACAGACAGTGCCTGCCCCTATTCTCTAAGCTTTTTCTTGTCCCAGGAGTGTGTGTTTAAGAGACAAAGCCAAGTGCTCTATCTGCTGCCACTTGAGGTCTTGGAAAAGGCCTGGATGTGGACTCAAGGACTCAGGTTTGACTTCCAGCTCTAGGTAAGCCCTGTGTCCTCGGTCTAATGTGGTGGTGGAGGTTAGCCAGCATATCTCACCGGACCTAGTGAGAACCTAACGGGATGGGGTTACTTTGAGGACTCTGGCCTTTAGGGGCTGTGCTTATTATCAGCCTGGGGGTCTGGAGCCCTGGGGAGGGGAGCAGATGGATGGGAAGGGTCTCCATCATTCCTGGTGTTCAGCCTTCACTCTCTTGCAGGAACAGTGCCCTCCTGCAGGGTTGTCTGTGCATTAAATGAGGTTCACTAGGCCATTCTGCAAAGTAAAAACTGCCTTCAAATGGAGCTTGCCAATCATGTTCCAAATTAAGTTTCCCTAGAAGCACTTCAAAACAGACCCATTAGATACAAAGTTTGACTCCACAGAGAAGTCTCCAAATGCTTACGGTATGCATTCATGTTCTCTTTAAAGGTGAGGCAAAAACTTGACGCCCAGTGGTCTCTTTTTCCCTCTGGCAGCCAACACAGGCTGGCCTGGCCCCCCGAGGCACACCTCCTCCTCTCTGCCCCAGCTCTCCAAGGAGGGGATCGAGGCGATGTCCCCTAACCCCCACTGGCAGCTCTCCTCTGGTTGTCCAGAGACCAGGCTTTGTGCCAAAGCCTCAAACAGCTATACGCATAGCAGCCACCAACTGACTGCGTGTGACTACGTGCCACGCAGCCAGCTGAACACCTAGCCAAGCACCCTGCCTGTTTCATTTCTGGCCTCCGGACAATCCGTTGAGACACTCCTGTTTAATGGAGGAAGAAGCTGAGTCTTGGAAAGGTTAATTCGCCCTAGCAGAAGGCAGCAGGGCAATGCACCATTTTCTTTCTTAACCACATTCTCTGAGGGGCTTTATAACAAAGGCAGCTCTAACATATGCAGACACACACACATACACACGGGGTCTTCTGTGCTCAGACCTCCACTGTGAGCAAACACAGGATCTGGGAAGACTGAGCATCGTGGGGAGAGGACAGACCATATCATTAAGCTTTCCTTAGGAGCTGGCACAACTAGGGCTGGAGGGTTGGGGAGCGGGGTGTAGCGGAAATGAAGGCGAGTCTTGAGTTTTCTACCTTCTCTCAGGCTGGACCTTCCCAGATGCCTACGCTTTGGTTTCATCATTTGCTTATATGCTTACCAAGCTCCTGGAGAAGGCAATGGCACCCCACTCCAGTATTCTTGCCTGGAAAATCCTATGGACAGAGGAGCCTGGAATGCTGCAGTCCATGGGGTCGCTAAGAGTCTGATACGACTGAGCGACTTCATTTTTACTTTTCACTTTCATGCATTGGAGAAGGAAATGGCAACCCACTCCAGTGTTCTTGCCTGGAGAATCCCAGGGATGGGGAGCCTGGTGGGCTGCCGTCTATGGGGTCGCACAGAGTCGGACACGACTGAAGCGACTTAGCAGTAGCAGTTACCAAGCTCCTACCAAGGACAGGCTCTGGTGGGGCCTGAAGGAGCTTCAGCGGAGGAAGAGCATCTCCACCCCTCCCCACCCGGAGCCAGAGGGAAAACAGTTCTCCAAACACCCACAGCCCGGGGTTGGGGTGGGGGCATGAAAACACCCCCAGCACGCTCCACCCTCCCCAGCACTTCAGCTGTGAGGGAGCCTGGCAGGGTCGAGAGCCAGGACTGAAAGGCCAGGAATGGTGTCCAGGAACCCCCCACCACCGTGGCGCCCTCGGAGGCCCGGGTGAGGGGGGACAAGGGGTGAATTCTCGTGAGAATTCTGATAAATGGGCTCCTCCGTCCCTCCCCCTCCCTCCAATTAAAGCGAAGCCCTCCCAGCGGAGATGCAGAAACCACTTCCAAGCCAGGCATGACATCAACGTTTCTGCGATAAGCGGTGGACAATGGGGTGTTAGACTAATAGAAAAACACCGCTGGATAAGGCCGGCTCCTGATACCCAGGCTGATGGGAAATACCATTGTCTGTCCGCTGTCAGCTGAGTCCCGGGGCGACAGGGATCCCAGCGGCCACAAGCAGCCGCCGGGGAGGGACGGCGG
>SJXQ01000316.1:400546-455139 GCA_006408695.1 Aepyceros melampus | reverse complement strand
GGCTGCCCTGGGCGTGGTAAAGAGAGGACGCTCCCTGCTGTCCCAGCTTAGTCTGTTGGAGAAAGTGTCTCCCCCGCCCAGCGACTGCGACGTGGAGCCTGCTGTTCCCAAGCCCGGAGCCCCGCAGCAGCCAGAGACATTTCTACCCAGAGGATTGGGTAGAAAGGGAAGAACCACACTTCTCTCCACGCCCCTGAGACTTCCTTGCTTGACTGTGTTGCCAGCTCACACGCGAACGTGACGCTTTGAGTCTCAGAATTTATTTTTAAAGTTTTTTATCAAAGTAATGTGTGCACAGTTTTTCTATTTTAAATCGATCGATTAGTTACAAAAGCATGTTTAACAACAAAACTGTTTTCCTGCAATCGGCCTCCCCATTCTCTTCCCATCCTTGTCCCCTGTCCAGTTCTGCTTCCCAAAGGAAACCAAACGACTGCTAACCCCAGGTGCTGCTTCTGGTATTTGCCTCTCTGTTTCTGAATAATGTGTTTATGTTGCTGTGTCTTTGTTTATCAATTTTAGACATGTCTAATGGCTTCTTCATATGTCAAATGAGAACTTAGTAACTTTACACTACTCTCCCTTTTACTTTTTCTCTCTCATCCCTCCAAAAGAATTGTAATATTTGAGTGAAACAAATCAGGGATTATTCTGACAATAAAAATATTGCATTTGTTACCCTGTTTCCTAGATTCTGTGTCCTCCACTTTCTTGGTATACCTTTGTCTTGCTGGGGAATCTCCTTCACTACCTTCCTGCTGCTGCTGCTAAGTTGCTTCAGTCGTGTCCGACTCTGTGCGACCCCATAGACGGCAGCCCACCAGGCTCCCCCGTCCTTGGGATTCTCTGGGCAAGAACACTGGAGTGGGTTGCCATTTCCTTCTCCGATTACCTTCCTGAGAAACGGTATATTTTTCAGTTAGTAAGGTATTGAATTCTAGATTGAAAGTCTTTTTTTTTTTTTTAAGAATTTTAAAGAGATTGCTCCTTTGTCTTCTAGTTTAGGGAAGCTGTCAGACCTCTCAAGATACCAGTCTGATTCCTGAGTCTTTGAATGGGACCTTTTCTTGCTTCCTCTCTGGGAGCTATTAGGAATCTCTATATCCATTGGTGGAACACTTCATGGTGATATTTCTTAGTATGTCTTTTCATTCATTGTTTTGGACAATCAATCAATAAGCTGTCAATCCAGAAACTCATCTCCTTTACTTCTGCAGAAAATGAATGCATTTATTTCTTGACTAATTTCTACCCTTTCCCATTTTCTCTATTCCCTCCCTCTAGAACTTCTATTAACTGGATATTAAACATCCTAAATTGATAATCTAAATATCTTATCTCTTATTTTCTAGTTACCTTTTTGTTCTACTTTTGGGAAGAAGTCTCCGAGTTTTTCATACCCTCCACAAAATCTTTTTTTTCTGTTATATTTTAATTTCAGTGGTGACTGAAAGAAGACCTTGGTCATTTACTTGGACTGGTTGGTTTCTGCAGCTTCCATCACAGTGACCGGCCCAAGGCCCCTGCATTCTGGAATCAAGGGAGGGGAAGGTATGTGTGGTTCTGATGGTTCAGATTGCCAGCTGCTCCTTACCCAGGGTCAGGGTCATGCCTCAGCCCTGCCCTCCACTCTGCCAGTCGCCCCTGCATCAGGAGACTCTCCAGTTCAGGTTCCATCAGAAAAAACTTTATTTAGTACCTTCCACCCCACCAAGCCCTAGAATTATGCTGGAGAGCTCAGGAATTCCTCCTTTGATGGAGAAATGACTTGCCCTACGTCCTATGGGAGGTAGAAGCAGTGCTAGATTGTGGGGTCAGGCAAGCCCAGCCCATGACCTCAACCTCCAGCACAGAGGAGACAGCTGATGAGTGGCCAGGTCTCCCTCCCCACTCACCTCTCTGTGTGTCACTTCCTATCCTCCCTCTGTTTTCCTTTCCACCTCCACTGAAGGATCACAATAGGGTGAAGACATTTAGTATGAATTGCACAAGTTGGACAAAAGAGAAAACTGGATAGTCTATGCATAATTTTTTTCTATGCATCATTTTCAGGTGAAGAAATTTAAAAAATTATGTAAATAAATGTCGATTCAACCAGGTGGTCCTCAGTTTTAAATATGTGATCCTCATATACCCCATACTTTTATACAGAAGCACTTGGGAATTTGCTTTAATGGGCCTGTCTTGAACCTCTCTAACCATTTCTTGGAAGCACTTTTTGAACTCCCTCGTAGTGGTATTGCCCATCTACAAACAGATGGCTTAGGGCTTTGTTGCCATCTTTGTGTTTAGTAGTGAGTATTAATGAAATTTTTTGTCTTGTATATTTTATTTCATTATGTTATCCAACTAAGTGGACAACAAAATAAAAGTGTGATACTAGCAATAAGAAGGGTTAGGTCATAGGAATTTAATTTGGATAAGACAGAAGCCGCCAGAGTGGCCAATCTTAGGCTTTAAGCATGTTGAATTAATCCGGCTGGTGGGGTTTAGTTTTGAAAACAGCATGATTAGAAAATAAAGTTTAATTGGAGGGTTTACAGTCTTTTTGAGATATTGTCCAGAGTTCATGTGTCAGAGCTCCTGGGAGGATTCTGATTGGTTCTGCTCAGATCACACGTTTGAACCAATCACCATGGAGAAGGAAGTAAACAATTAGAATTGGACCAGTAAGGTCATAGACCATTCCAAGGACTTCTATGTTTGATACCCCTTCAGACTCATATGTGGTTCATGTCATGCCTTCCCAGTGAAAGCTTACTGGAAGACAATACCTGTCCATTATAATCATCCATAGACATTGTGTCAGTGCCCTCTCAGAATAAGGCATTATATTCAGCTTTGTGGAGGAAAGCAAAGATTAATCAGACTCATCTGGCCAAAGGGGGCTTAGAGCAAGCAAGAGATTTAGTTATGTCCATAAATATCTATAACAGCCTCAGTTCAGTTCAGTTCAGTCACTCAGTCATGTCCGACTCTTTGTGACCCCATGAATCGCAGCATGCCAGGCCTCCCTGTCCATCACCAACTCGGGAGTTCACTCAGACTCATGTCCTTCGAGTCCGTGATGCCATCCAGCCATCTCATCCTCTGTTGTCCCCTTCTCCTCCTGCCCTCATCCATCCCAGCATCAGAGTCTTTTCCAATGAGTCAACTCTTCGCATGAGGTGGCCAAAGTGCTGGAGTTTCAGCTTTAGCATCATTCCTTCCAAAGAAATCCCAGGGCTGATCTCCTTCAGAATGGACTGCTTGGATCTCCTTGCAGTCCAAAGGACTCTCAAGAGTCTTCTCCAACACCACAGTTCAAAAGCATCAATTCTTCGGCGCTCAGCTTTATTCACAGTCCAACTCTCACATCCATACATGACCACTAGAAAAACCATAGCCTTGACTAGACGGACCTTTGTTGGCAAAGTAATGTCTCTGCTTTTGAATATGCTGTCTAGGTGGTCATAACTTTTCTTGCAAGGAGTAAGCGTTTTTTTAATTTCATGGCTGCAGTCACCATCTGCAGTGATTTTGGAGCCGAAGAATAAAGTCTGACACTGTTTCCACTGTTTCCCCATCTATTTCCCATGAAGTGATAGGACCAGATGCCATGATCTTCGTTTTCTGAATGTTGAGCTTTAAACCAACTTTTTCACTCTCCTCTTTTACTTTAACAAGAGGCTTTTTAATTCCTCTTCACTTTCTGACATAAGGGTGGTGTCATCTGCATATCTGAGGTTATTGATATTTCTCCCGGCAATCTTGATCCCAGTTTGTGCTTCTTCCAGCCCAGCGTTTCTCATGATGTACTCTGCATGTAACAGCCTGCCTGCATGCTAAATCTGTTTAATCATGTCTAACTCTTTGTGACCGTATGGACTATGGCCCTCTAGGCTCCTCTCTCCATGGGATTTTCCAGGCAAGAATACTGGAGTGGGATGCCATGTCCTCCTCCAGGGGATCTTCTGGACTCAGGGATTGCACCCGAGTCTCTTATGTCTCCTGCATTGGCAGGCGAGTTCTTTACTATTAGTGCCACCCAGGAAGCCCATAACAGCTTGCAGTTGGGCCCTAAAGGCACAGACAGATTGCTCTTAGATGCCATAGAAGGGAGCTATCTAAACGGTCACCTGTGGAAACCAGTGCAGAAGAATAAGCCTATAAACTTTGTCATTTGTTGGATGGAACCAGCAAGGTGAGGGAGCATCAATCTTGTCTACCCAGAGCTGGCTTGATGCCTGGACATGACTTCCTGAGGTCTTTTCAGGCATCCACAGTGCTGTTTTCTTTCAGGTCCAACCTCCCATTCTTCTACTCAGCATCCCGTCCTGACTTACCCAACTCACATCAGGAACCTGATTCCTCCCTTTATCCTCTGCCAGGCTGGTCCATCCAGCAGTTACCTGCTTCCTGCCAGCATGATTACAGACATTTCTACTTCTGATTTCTGAACTCCATTAAGACACCTGACTGGTGATGGGCTCAGATCAGATTTGGCCCCAGACTTTGTTCTAAGTGTCTCTTCAAGCAAATGCTTCAGCCTGGACTTCTAAGTGATTTCAGTCTGTTGGCAAAACTCTCCAATCACCGACAACTTGCCATGTGGTGAAGCTCAGTCTCTAGAATATACCCCCTGTCATCCCATCATATCCCCCACCCAGGATCCCACTGGAAAGTTAAATTTTTGTAAAAGAGGGGAAGTGTCTGTGGCTAGATGGAAAGGGACAATGCCTGGAGGCAGGGCCACATATGGTTAGAAGGGAACTCTAAGCTAGCTAGCTAGATTGGCCTCTGGGGCTCCATCAGTTAATAATTTCAGTTTACTCAGGGCATTGGTTTCACAACTCTGCGTGCTCCAGAAAATACTTGTGACTCTTTCCCCCACACACGGGTAAGAACGTGAAAAGTTGTCAGTCAAACAGTCATTTGCTCCATAAGAAGCGCACAGCAGGCTTCCATACTTTCCTTTCTTAATGACTCTCTGAGTGAATTAACGCCTTTTTTAAAAAATTGAGGAAAAATTCACGTAACATAAAATTAACTGTTTTAAGGTGTGTATTCAGTACCATTTAGTACATTCACAGTGTTCTGCAACCACAGCTCTCTCCACTGTCGAGTTCTAAAACATGTTCATCACCCTGAAAGAAAATCTCTTACCCATTAAGCAGTTACCCCCCCCAAACCCCTGGCAACTACCAACCTGCTTTTTGTCTTTATAGATTTGCCTATTCTGAATGTTTCATATAAAGGGAATTGTACAATACATCATTTTTTGTGCCTAGCTTGTTTCACTCAGCATGATGTTTTCAAAGTTCATCCACACTGTAGTATGTATCAGTACATCATTTTTTTTTATGACTGAATTATATTCAATTGTAAGTATAATCACATGTATTTATCCATTCTGTTGATGGATATTTGGGTTGCTCCTACCTTTTATCTGTTATGAATATGCTGCTGAGAACATTCATGTGTGTTCACATGCTTGTTTCCTATTATTTTGGCATATATCTATCTAGAAATGGAATTTCTGGACCACATGGTGATTCTATGTTTAATTTTTTGAGAAACCACTGCGCTACCTTCCACAGAATCTGAATCATTTTACATTTCCTCCAGTGATATACAATAGATCCAATTTTTCCACATCCTCTTCAACATTTATTTTCAGAGTGTTTTTTTATAGCCTGTATCCTAGAGGCCTGGCGTGCTGCGATTCATGGGGTCGCAAAGAGTCGGACACGCCTTGAGCTACTGAACTGAACTGAACTGACCCTAGTTGGTGTGAAGTGGTGTCTCCTTATGGTTTTTATGTGCACTTCCCTAAGCACTAATGATGGAGAGCATCTTTTCATGTTGTTGATTAATTAAATCAATTGGCCATGGATGTATAAATTTATTTCTGGGTTATTTTAGTTAAATTCTATTCCACTGGTCTATATGTTTATCCTTATACCAGTACCATTCTGTTTTGATTACTGTAGGCTTCGAGTAAGTTTTACAATTAGGAAGTGTGAGCTCTCCAGTTTTGTTTTTCTATTTCAGTATTCCTTTGGTGAACTAAAACTAATGCTAATTACAGAAAGGACTTCTGTGTTTGGTCAGACTCACCCAAGTCATCCCAGGCAGCAACTTGTTATAGTGGAAGGATCCTTGGAGACCTGAGTTCTGATTCTGGCTTTGCTCCTGTGGTACTGAAGGAGATTCTTAAGAGTCCCTTGGACAGCAAGAAGATCAAACCAGTCAATCTTAGAGGAAACCAACCCTGAATATTTATTGGAAGGACTGATGTTGAAACTGAAGCTGCAATACTTTGGCTAACTCATTGGAAAAGACCCTGAAGCTGGGAAAGATTGAAGCAACTGGACACAACCACCACCGACTCTCCAGGTGTCCTTTGTAAATCACATGTCCTCTTAGGTCTTTACTCTTTTGCAAAATGGAGGCAAGGGGGCTCCAACTTACATTTCCCCTTGAAGTGGGACTTGAAGCTTTTTAATAAGCCCATCCCAAAAAATGCTTGGAATTTCAGATTGAAGACCCACGTACCAGAGAAGTTACTGTCAGACAGCTACCCCCCAACCCCACAACTATAGCTACCTGGCCTGCTTCTATACTGTCAGCTTGCTCCTTCCTGACTCATCAATAAAGATATTATTCTTGCAAGTACTGAACTGGCAGAGGAGTGAAATTCTAGCAAGCACTGAACTGAAAAGTTTAAGTCAAGAACATTAAGAGACTGAGTTACCTTTAGTACCTCCTCTGATTGTCATTGAAATTATGCTTGATATTCTTTAGAACTTGACTAATGAGTAAAAAGTGAAGTCTCATATATTTTAGATGGCACAATTCATTCATTTATCCAAAAACATTTATAGGTAACTATTATGTGCTAGGCATGTTGGGTGGTTACTATGGGCCATACAAGGATACATTAAGTATGAGTCTCACCTCTGGTTCCACATTTGAATAATATCAAGGGGAATTTTCATTGTTTTGAAAGTCCCTAATTTTCTCATTGACTTGGGCATTGCTTTCAATTTTTTAAATTGCTACTGCACATGTTAATGACTTTGGGTGTGTGCTTGCTAAATCGCTTTTCATGTTCAACTCTTTGTGACCCTATGAACTGTAGTCCACCAGACTCCCCCATCCATGGGATTGTCCAGGCAAGAATACTGGAGTAGGTTGCCGTGCCCTCCTCTAAGGGATCTTCCTGACCCAGGGATTGAACTGTTAGTTCTGTTAGGTCTCCTGCACTGGCAGATGGGTTCTTTACCACTAACTGTCACCACTTGGGAATCCCTGTTAATGACCACAAAAGAAAAAGTAAAAGTGTTAGTTGCTCAGTAATATACAACTCTTTGCAACCCCATGGACTGTAGCCCTCCAGGCTCCGTGGTCCACGGGATGCTCTAGCAAGAATACTGGAGTGAGTTGCCATTTCCTACTCCAGGGGATCTTACCAACCTAGGGATTGAGCTCAGTTCTGCATGCAGGCAGATTCTTTACCATCTGTGCCACCAGAGGAGCAAAGTCTCGTGCATAAAGATCAACTACAGCACATCTGAAGCCCCTTTCTACACCAAGCAATTTCGTACAGCCTGTGTTACATGGCTGAAATCAGGATACACATCACAGTTGGCTTCTTCATTTCAGTTCAGTCACTCAGTCGTGTCTGACTCTTTGCGACCCCATGAATCGCAGCACGCCAGGCCTCCCTGTCCATCACCAACTCCCTGAGTTCACTCAGACTCACGTCCATTGAGTCTGTGATGCCATCCAGCCATCTCATCCTCGGTCGTCCCCTTCTCCTCCTGCCCCAATCCCTCCCAGCATCAGGGTCTTTTCCAATGAGTCAACTCTTCGCATGAGGTGGCCAAAGTACTGGAGCTTCAGTTTTAGCATCATTCCTTCCAAAGAAATCCCAGGGTTGATCTCCTTCAGAATGGACTGGTTGGATCTCCTTGCAGTCCAAGGGACTCTCAAGAGTCTTCTCCAACACAGCTTGATGTAATTTCCCTGAATTATTTTCTTGCAGAGATACAGTCCAATGAGCTACAATGCCTCCTTAAAATGGTCATGGGGCACTTTAGGGAGCGGAGGGCCTGAACTACCTCCAGTGTCTAGATGAGGACAGAGTCACACCTGATTCCAGAAGAAAGCGGTGGGTGATCCTGGTCTTGGGTCACTTTATTCTTCCCAGAAGGTTCAGAACTGCTCCCCTGCATCCATTTATGCCTGAGGGCTAGCAGGGGCTGGGCCAGGCAGGGATGAGGAGCCAGAGAGGGAGGGCAACAGGAATAATTACTTGGGCTGGCAGCGGCTGGCTAGGGGGACCCTTGGGACCCCAGGGGAGAAAAGAGTGAGGGTTCCTTTAATGGCCACAGGTGTTGGAGTAGAAAATTTTCCATGAAAAGGGGGCTGTTCCACATGATTAAAATAACTACTTGGTCAGCCTGGCAAGTTCAGACCTTGTTTGTTTCACACTTTGCAGCGTGTCCTTCAACTCCATTCAGAGGCTGTTGCAATCGCTAAAGGAATTCCTTTTCTTTTTACTCACTAATAAGAAGGAGTGGGAGAAACTGGGCCTCCAAGGGCAGGCAGAGGCAGGGTGCTTGGTTTTGTTGGAGTCGGAGGGGAGCGCGGCGGGGGATGCAGATGAAGGGAGCTGACTTGGCAGCTGGTAAACCTTGGGGTGGGGGCGCGGGAAGGCCCTGCAGAGGGCCCTCCAGTTGGACAGAGGGCCTGTCCAGTTGGTGGCTGCTTGGCGGGAGAAGCCGGTGGTAGAGTGACTCAGACCAAAGTCCGTCCAAGAGAGAAAGAGCTGGAGACCTGGTCCTTGCGGTGGTCACAGATGGGAGTGTTTCAAGGGAAGCTGGGGAGGAAGACAAGCGCGCACCCCCTAGGGTGTTAAGACGTTGCGCATCCATCTGCAGGGAGAAGCGAAGACAAGAGGCAGCCTAAGCGCATGCGCGACCTCCACGCCCACCGTCCTGGCGGGTTACTGGATGACTCCAGGGACCACTCTGTAAAATGGGGCTGCTTGAGGAGTGAAGAGGGCCTATTTCGAAGAAAGCATGTGAACAACCGATAGTGTTCATGGTGGTGGGGATCCTTTCTTAGTCCTCATCCAACCTGAATCTCCAAGGTTCTTACCTGTTCTCTCCATCTAGGATTTAATTGCACTCCCTGGTGGCTCAGAGGTTAAAGCGTCTGCCTCCAATGTGGGAAACCCGGGTTCTATCCCTGGGTCGGGAAGATCCTCTGGAGAAGGAAATGGCAATCCACTCCAGTATTCTTGCCTGGAGAATCCCATGGACGGAGAAGCCTAGTAGGTTACAGTCCACGGGGTCGCAAAGAGTCGGACACGACTGAGCGACTTCACCTCACCTCACCTCAACCCACTCCAGTACACTTGCCTGGCAAATCCCACGGACAGAAGAGCCTGGTAGGCTGCAGTCCATGGGGTCGCTAGGAGTCGGACACGGCTGAGTGACTTCACTTTCACTTTTCACTTTCATGCATTGGAGAAGGAAATGGCAACCCACTACAATGTTCTTGCCTTCAGAATCCCAGGGACAGAGGAGCCGGTGGGCTGCCGTCTATGGGGTCGCACAGAGTCAGACATGACTGAAGCGACTTAGCAGCAACAGCAGATAGATGATAGATGAATAGATGCTGGTGGATAGGTAGGGAGATGATGGATAAATAGGTGATGGATGGATTGACATGATTTGACAGACGGGTAAATAGAAAGATATGCTTAATCACCCAGTCATGTCCAACTCTTTGTGACCCCATGGACTGTAGCCCACCAGACTCCTCTGTCCATGGAGATTCTCCAGGCAAGAGTTGCTCTGCCCTCCTCCGGGGGATCTTCCTAACCCAGGGATCAAACCCAAGTCTCCAGCCATTGCGAGCAGATTCTTTACCATCTGAGCCACAAGGGAAGCCCATGAATACTGGAGTGGGTAGTCAAGCCCTTCTTCAAGGGATCTTCCCAACCCAGGAACTGGACTGAGGTCTCCTGCATTGCAGGTGTATTCTTTACCAGCTGAGCTACCAGAGAAAGCCCAGGTAGATAGATGGGGAGGTAGATAAATGATAGAAACAAACCTTACCAATTCAGCTCTGGTATCTCCCTGACTGAAGTGCAGGATATAGAGCAGTGCCTCATAAAAGACAGGGCCTGGATCCATGAAGCTGTTTAGAGCAAAGGTAAATACGGGGCTATGCTTAGACTTGATAACCTGGCAGGACAGGGTTCAAATCTGCCCTTTACTGGCTGAGTGTGCTTGGGGAAGCTACTGGATCTCCAGGCCTGACTTGCCCCATCAGTAAAACAGGATCCCAACAGTACCTGCTCTCGGGACCACAGTGAGCTCTGACTTAGTGTGGGCAGCAAAGGCAGCTGTATGCTGGACATGGGCTCCAGTTCCTTTTTGCTCTCTTCTTTCCTGCTTTCTTGCAGCTTTGCTTCCAGAGCTCCTCCCTACATACAGCCAGCTTGTAGCTGGTTTATATCTTTTCAGAGGCAACACTTCAGACACAGAGGCAAATCTCACTCAAGTCCTGAATCCAAGTCTCTGGAGGAGAGAATCTGGAAGGACCTCCAGGCTCCGTCACAACTGTAACCCCCTCCAGTCAGAAGTAAGGGAACCAGTGGTGCAAATGCAGATGCAGACCCATACCTTCAGCTCCTGCCAAGAAGAGAAACAGTTCTCAGAGAGAAGGATGGGTGCACGTGACAGGATGCGCAGACACCCCTCAGCTCTCTACCGTGGCTCCCCAGAAATAAACATTCTCTCCAGACCGACCCCCATACTGCCTTTCATCTCAAAGTCTGCCCTCCACATCTTCCTGGGATTAAGTCCTTCAGCCCCTACCTCCACCCCAATCTGTCCCCTGTTCCCCCATTCCATCCGCACTGGTATGATGTCCTAAAGCTTCCAGTGTGCCCTCCACTGGGTGGGCTAGGGATGATCCCAAAGTGTGAGCCCTACCCCCAAGGTACTGACAGTCTAGCTGGTGACAGCAAGACAACACACGCAAACCCATTGAAGAGGTGTCTGGTACTAAACCATGAGTCGTGACCCTGAGGGCTCCAGGGATCCAGAGAAGCGAGAGATCCATGTAGACTAGAGTGATCAGAGAAAGCTTCCTAGAGGAGGAGGAACCAGGTCAGACTTTTAAAGATGGCGGGGATTGGGAAGAACATTCTAGGCAGGCACTAGAGGAATGGAGAGAGTCCTACTGATAAGCTGCCCAGGTGGGGAAGGAGGTGGTGGGAAGGAGAGAAGTCCAGCTCCAGAGAAGCTGTGACTGTGGTGGGCCTCATTGGCCATGCATGGCCCTCCGACTGCGTGAAGGAGGTCAGTGTGTCCTGGCCTCCCCTCCACCCCACTCAGACAGGCTGGCTATCGGGCTCCAGACCCCAGAGCTGCCCCATTGATTGGCCTGTGAAAGGCCACTTGGTGGGCTGGTTGCCGAGAGACGGCCCCAGAGGCCAGGGCTGGGATTAGCAAGTGGCCCTGTTTGCTCTCATTGCTGGGAGGAAAGAGGACTTTGGTCTCAGCTTATCAAACTGCCCTGGGTTTGAAAGCCCAGGAATGCAGCCTTGGCCAAATGTGCAGTTCACAGGACACCCATTAATCAAACAGTTCCCTTCCCTCCACCCCAATAACCTGGCCTCCACTCCACACACACATACACACTCACACTCACATACACACACACTGCCACTGCACTTTTATATGGTGTCTTGGAAGGCCAAGCCCAGCTGGCTGCTGAGCCTGAAACCCCTCAGTGGGATGTTTCAGGCTGGACCGTTCAGCATGCTATGTCTTTCCCCTAGTTTTCCTGGGGGCCACGGAGGAGAAGAAGCCAGAACACCACCTTGCTGCCTCTCTTCTCCATACAAATGGAAACTCATTGTTTCCTCAAGATGGAGAGAAAAATATCCTGGGAAGTAACTTATTAAAGTTTTTTAAAGTTTCAAGTAGTAAGGCTTTTTAAACAAAACTTTTTTTTAAGAAAACATAAAATTCCTCTTACACAGTGGATGAAACTACAGTGGAACGTCACTTATCAACTTAGAGGCCAAGCATCACAGCTTCTAACCCAAGGCTGCTGTGTCTTCAGGATAAAGGGCTGGAGACTGTCACCCTACCGGGCCAGCTCTCCTCCTATCCTTGCCTCCACCAGACCACCAAGCACCGAATCTAAGGAAAGTGAATATCTTACAAAAAATACAAAGAAAAACAATAAATGTGAGTTCCTGTTAATAGGTTCTAAAAGCCAGCTGCCCGGGTTCCAGACAGGGGCACATGGCTTGGAGCGATCCAGAGTGAAGGTTCATGGCCTTGAGAAGACAGTGTGTTTCTACGTGCAACTGTGGGCTCCAGCTACCAGACCTCAGATGTCAGCCTTGGTGGCAGATAGGGCACAGACTGGAAGGAGAGAGATAAAAGGCCGAGATAATCCACACCATCCAGACAGTAGCTGAAATCCTTTGTTCTGCTGTGGGCACCACGCTTGAAGTTACCTTAAATTGTAAACAGGAGCCCAACCCAAGGGGCTGAGTTGGCTGGTGAATCACTCCAAGGTTATGTCCAGTGAGTACGTGCAGAGCTGAAGTTGCACGTCCAGAGAAGTTGCCAGCTCCCCTTGGACCCACGTGTTACCGGCTTTCGACCCCACCCATTGCCCTCCACCCACAGCTCCTGCCTTAGCCCAGGCACCCAGTGCCTCTGGCCAAGCTGCCTGCCGCCACCTCCCCTGGACTCTCTGCTCCAGCCAGAGGACACCCTGGAAATGCCTTCTCCACCTGGCAGCTGGCGTGACCTTGCTAAATTCCACACCTGATCCTGCCTTTCCCCTATCAAAACTCCCTGGTCTGTGCCCACCCTCGCCCCTGCTAGGGCCTCAGAACCAGGTCCAGCTGGTGCCCTACCTGGGGTAAGCTGTCGGTCTCCCCACACATTCTGACTCACTTGCAGTGCAGGCGCCAGGCTGCACCCTGGACTCCCATGGAGCACACAGAGCTCCAGCACCCCGCCTGAGTAGCCATCATGTGCCCTCCAGCACGTGGCTTCCTCTCCTCTGGGCAGTGCCCAGTGCCCAGGGGGTCTCCCAGCCTGCAGACTCTCACCCTACGGGACCAGCTCTCTTCCTGTCCTCGCCTCCACCAGACCACCAAGCACATGTCTGCCCTCAGCTCTCAGGCCTGGCCCAGCACCCAGCAGGAACCCTCTCAGTATTTCCCAACGCATGAATGCCAGCTGTTTTCCAATATCACAGGGCTGTCTTGGGGAAGGAGGGTTCATCCTAACCCAAGTGGCACAGTCAGGACAAGTGAGTAGGAGTAACAGAGGGCCAGGAACCCGGTGGGCCTCCCCTCTGCCATAGGCTGCTCCCAGAGGCAGTGAGGACCCTGTCACCTGTGGTCACTGAACACAACAGGCTGGCCCCTTAAAGGGATGACCACAGAGGGGATTACATTTAGATGAGAAAAGCTCCACGGCTTCCAGTTACACACCAGTCATGCTGAGACTTGAGCTGCCCCAGGCAGGCCCAGCCAGGCTGAGCCTCCGAGCTGTTGAGGAGCCAGATGCAGCCCTGGTAGGACCCAGAACCTGTCACCATTCTGCAGAGGCATGCTGGGTGCCTTTGGGAAGAAAGGAGGTTGGTGGACATTTGACATCAGCCTGTGGCCTCCAGGGGGAAAGGTAGCGTCTCCTCCAAACTGTCCTCCCCGAGGGCTTCCCTGGTGGCTCAGATGGTAAAGAATCTGCCTGAAAACGTGGGATACCTGGGTTCAATCCCGAGGTCGGGAAGATCCCCTGGAGAAGGGCATGGCAACAACCCACTCCAGTTTTCTCGCCTGGAAAATCCCCTGGACAGAGGAGCCTAGCAGGCTACAATCCATGGGTTGCAAAGAGTCATCAGGCACAATTGAGCGACTAACACACTTCGTTGTGGGCCCCCAGGGGCAGAGAAGGAGTCTCCTCCCCACAAACCTGCAGGGCCTCCTTGAGAGCAGAGCCACGTCTTCTCACCCAATGCTGAACCAGCCTCTTTGCCATCAGAGTCAACCCAGGTGCCGCAGGGGAGGGGAAGTGACCTCAGCCCAGCCAGCGCGGCTCCTTGGCCTTAGCGGGGCTGTCCTCCCTTGCCAGCAAGGTCACTGTTATCTCCTCTGCAAGTGCACTCGCAGGGCCTGGATGCCCTCCAAATATGTAGAGGGAGTTTTCACCTAACCCAAGACTAAGAGGCCTCCCACGCTTGACATTTTCCAAGTGCTGTAAACTTCAGGCGAGATCAAGAAGGAAAAGCACCGCGAAACACCTTTGCAGCCATGGGCTGTGGACGTCACCTGCATGAGGGCACTGGTTTGTTTGTCAAAGTGTCTGTATCAGTGTGTGTGTGTGTGTGTGTAAGCATGTGCCAATGTGTGTCTTGTGCGTGTGTTAACGTGCCTGCATGTGCCTATGTGTTCACAGGGGTGCAGAGAAGCAATTTCCTTTGACTGCAAGGCTGGACTTACGGAAACGTCTTGTCCAGAACCCTCTCCCAGGCTGGGAAGCCAGGGTAAAATGGCTTCCATTCTCAGTCTCTAGCTACTCGTTGGACGTGGCCACTGGCAGAGCCCTCAGTTCCTTTGAAATCTTTCACTGTGAGCCATCTTCACCCTCTACAGAACTTCCGCTCCCCTGCTGCTGCCAGAGGTGTCATCACTTTCCTGGATCAAGGGTCTAAGCCTCAAAGCCACTGGGAGAGAGGGGGATGTAACGTTCACTGAGAGTCCTGAATCGAGGCCGTCCCATCCCCGTGAGCCAGCCTCTCAGCTGGCAAACCCGAAAGCAGCCTGGATGTACGATCATACGTGAGCACCTCTCTCCACGTTTCTGTAGTTCCCTGCACTGTAAATCCACTTTTCCAGTGTAGAATTTAAAAAGCAGAACAAAAACAATAAAGCTTTCTGATCCCTGACTGAATGAACTGTCCTCTGTGCCCCGATGCACTCCACACAGAAACACTCACAACCACGTGAAAGTGCTTAACACTACTGGGCGATACACTTAAAAACAGTTAAGATGTAAATTTTACATTATGTATAATTGACCACAACTAAAAATGAGAAACATTTTCTGTACCAAATGGATGTTACTGATTACAGCAACATCTTCCCCACTGGTCTCTGGGCTAAAAGGGCAATTTTATAGCCCTGTCATCTCTCACCAAGCCTGGCACCTGGTGGAAACCCCACACCTTTCGGTAAACTGCAGGAGGCTTTGGAAAGAGGGGTGGCTGGGAGGTAAGGAGGACAGAGTGGAGCCTGGTTCAGAAGCCGAAGGACAGGTGATCACATTCAGCCATGAGCGCTTGCCTTCTTTTTCTGAGAAACTCTGAAATCAGGTGCAATTCCCTGAGGTAGGTGAGCAGGCAGGTTTAGAGTCAGATAGACTTGCCTCTGCTCCCTGGAGCTGCTTTTCAGAAACCCGGCTCCTCCTGCCTGTCAGGGAAACTTAGGTACCAAAAAAAAAGGAGGGGGCAATTACCTGACAATCCAATGGTTAGGACTCCATGCTTTCATTGAGTGTGGGTTCAATCCCTGGTTGGGGATTCCACAAGCCACCTGGTGTGGCCAAAAATAAAAATAAATAAGAATGTAAAAATAAAAAATAAAATAAGTAAAATAAAAATAAATGAAATAAAAATGTTATAAATAAATAAAGGAAATAAAAGTTAAATATATTTATGTAAATAAAATAAACAACCATGTCCTACTGTATAGCATAGAGAGCTATATGTAATATCCTGGGATAAATCATAATGGAAAAGAATGTATATATGTGTATACCTGAGTCGTTGTGCCACACAGCAGAGACACAACACTGTAAATCAACTATAAAATGTAAACTTTAAAATAATTAAAATTAATTATTTAAATCATAAAATTACTATTTATTGTTAAAACAAAACTAAAATAAATTTAAAAGGTAAATTGTTCTTGAATATCTGTAAAACACAAAAACTTGTAATAGTCACATTATTTTTGATGTCTTCACTTTTAAGCAAAATGAAAAAAAAGCAAAACATGACACGTGGCTTTCACTTATTAAAATGAAAGTAAATCTTTGAATTAGAAAAAGGCAGAAGGTAAAGATATGTTGGTTTTAAACTACAAACAATATAGTCTATCTTGAACTGGAAGTGAAAGTAAATGCTGCCTGCAATGGGTTTATTATTTTATTTTGGCTGTGCTGGAGCTTTTCTCTGGCTGCAGTTCACAGGCGTCTCACTGCATTGGCTCCTCCTGTGGAGCACAGGCTTTCGGGCTCACAGGCTCAGTAGTTGCAGCTCCTGGGGTCTAGAGCACAAGCTTAGGTAGTTGTAGCATGTGGGCCTTATTGCCCTGTGGCATGTGGAATCTTCTCGGATCAGGGATCAAACTAGTGTCTCCTGCATTGGCAGGCAGATTCTTTACCCCTGAGCAACCAGGGAAGCCCATGTTTTACAAATAAATGATACATAACTGAAGGTGACTATAATAGAATAGCCTGAATGAGTTTATTCCCAGGGTAAATCAAAGCTGGGATTAAAATATATATTTTGTTTATTTTTTCTGTATTTCAAAAACTCAACGATTCTTGGGTGCAAAGGAAACCAAAGCATGAAGAAATGTTCTTAATCATTATCAAAAATCATTAATAACCACTTAAGTCCTTAGAGATGTATTTATCGACATCCAAAACAACCACTAAGAGACACATTTGAAAAGTCACTTGTGTGTATGGACTGGAGTGTATTTTTCTCACAACATTCAGAAAACTAAGATTGTGGCATCTGGTCCCATCATTTCATGGCAAATAGGTGGGAAGAAAGTGGAAACAGTGACAGATTTTATTTTCTTGGGCTCCAAAATCACTGCAGACAGTGAAATTAAAAGACACTTGCTCCTTGGAAGAAAAGCTATGACAAACCTAGACAGCATATTAAAAAGCAAAGACATCACTTTGCTGACAAAGGTCTGTGTAGTCAAGGCCATGGTTTTTCCAGTAGTAATGTACGGATATGTGAGTTGGACCATAAAGAAGGCTGAGCACCCAAGAATTGATGCTTTTGAACTGTGGTGCTGGAGAAGACTCTCGAGAGTCCCTTGGACAGCAAGGAGATCAAGCCAGTTAATCCTAAAGGAAATCAACCCTGAACATTCATTGAAAGGACTGATGCTGAAGCTGAAGCGTGCTGCAGTCCATGGGGTCACAAATAGTCATACAACTGAGTGACTAAACAACAACAATGAATAAGAGAATGTGACTTTTAGAACCAGAACAAAGTTTAAAGAAAATATCCTGAATATAAGAGCCTGCCACCCTTGCATACAGTAGGTGCCCAGTAAATGCTGTCCTGTCCAGTCCTCAGATATCCACTTTGAACTATTGATCTGACCCTCAAAAAGGACCCAATTCTCTCTCCTTCTGGGCCTCAAGCTCCCCTTTCTTTCCAGTGAGTAGCAAGCTCACTGTTCCTCGGTTTCCCTCTGCACAGAAGGAGGGCTTTACAGTTAATATACTACCGCCTCTGATTGCAGCTTTAAGAGGTGTAACATTTGATAAGCTCCATTTAGCCTGGCTGGGCTGCATTGTTTAAATTATTCAGACAGTTTGCTCCCCTGCTGTCCCCTCCCCCACCCCAAGGATTTCTGCTCCACTGAGCCCGCTGCCTGCCAGTTACCAGGAAGTAAGGAAAGGGAATCAGCGGGCAGTTTCTCACTCTAGGACTGAAAATCATTTCCAGCCGTTGTTCGACACCCATCACACCCCATTATTCCTTGCTAATTGCAAGCCTGGTATGCGGTTAACTCTTTGAGAACAATGACGGCTTTGATTGCCAGGGAGACGCAGGGCTGCCCCTCCAGCCCTCCCCCCTACTCCCGTTGCCCTCTCCCACCATCCTCAGCTGACTCCGCCTGTCTGGGATTCCAAAGGTCTCACTTTGAGGAACAGGAAACTTGGAGATCGGGCTTACCAGGTGGCTCAGTGGTAAAGAATCCGACTGCCTTTCCAGGAGACTTAGGAGACCATGGTTCAATCCTTGGGTTGGGAAGATCCCTTGGAGAAGGGACAGGCAACAGATTCCAGTATTCTTGCCTAGAGAATTCCATGGACAGAGGAGCCTGGTGAGCTACAGTCCATGGGGTCACAAAGAGACTGAGCACAACTTAGAGACGGAGCGTGCAGGCGAAACCTGAAGAACAGCTTGCTCCCCAGGCATTCTGATGGCGGGGCATGCAGGGGGGAGTGGGACACTGGGGACAGAGCCCGTGTCTAAGTGACAGGGAGAACAGACAATCTAGACTTACCACCTGCTCGACAGCACCTGCCTAGCCTGTCATACTTTGGCCACCTGATGTGAAGAACTGACTCATTGGAAAAGGCCTGATGCTCGGAAAGACTGACGGCAGGAGGAGAAGGGGACAACAAAGGATGAGATGGTTGGATGGCATCACTGACTTAATGGACATGAGTTGGAGCAAGCTCCGGGAGTTGGTGATGGACAGGGAAGCCTGGTGTGCTGAGTCCATGGGGTCACAAAGAGCCAGACACAACTGAGCGACTGAACTGAACTGAGGCTGTCAGGAAAACGCTTGCTCCTCCTGGCCTGAGAAACAGGGATGGCAAGAACTCAGGCATCTCCTGTGGACAGATCATTCACTGGAACAGTTTGCTTAAAAGCCACAGGACTTCCCTGGTGGTCCAATGGCTAAGACTTCATGTTCCAATACAGGGGGCCTGGGTTCAACCCCTGGCTGGGGAACTAGATCCCACATGCCGAAACTAAGACCTGGTGAAGCCAAATAAACAAATAAAAAATATATAAAAAATAAATACGGAAGGGGATTCAAGAGGGAGGAGAAACATGTACACCTATGGCTTTTTCGTGCTGATGTATGGCAGAAACCAACACAATATTGTGAAGAAATTATTCTTCAATTAAAAATAAATACATATAAAAAAGACAGTGACTAAATGCAGATGGTTAGCAGGCACTGTGAATGGGAGATTATTTATTTCCATCTACCGAATTCATTGAACTTAATTTGACAGCTATTCCCTTAGAACAAATAAAAATAATTGTGAGAGAGGGCACATGACCTGCAAAGACTAAAATATCTACTCTGATCCTTTACAGAAAATATTTGCTCACCCCCTGACCTTGAGTTTGGATGAAAGGAGACTAAGGCCACATAGGCACTAAATATAGCTTGTGAGCCTTTGTTGAACTGGATCCTGGACCAGAAAAAGGGCGTTAGTGGAATAGCTGGAAAATTTGAATAAGACCTGCAGATTAGATAAGAAGGTGCATCCATGTCAATTTCTTCATTTTGATCATTGTACAGTGGTTCTGTAAGATGTTAATGTTTGGGAAATCTGGGTATGTGGGAGTTCTTTGTACTATTTTTGCAACTCTTTTGTAAGTTTAAAATTATTCCTAGAGGGGAATAAAAAGGTCTACAGAAAAACAGTTACAAAGAGATGGAGAGTCATCTTCCTCGCCAGAACCCAGAGGCCCAGGAGAAGACAGTCTTACGGTAGGGAAGCACCCAGGAGAGGAACGCAGAGTTCAGGAGGCTACCCTCCCCAGAGGACCTGAGTTTGACCTCACGGGCCAAAGTGCTGCAGAGAACACAGGTTTGGGGAAAGGATGTGAAGTGAGAGGAGAAGGAAGAAAGATGGTGGAAGGACGTCCATGTGGTGACCCCTCTCCATAAAACCTAGCACCTCAGCCAACTTACTAACCTTAGAAATACAAGCGTGATTAGATTTCTCATGTAAGCTCAGGGCCCAAAGTGGTGTCAGCTGGCAGGAGGGTGAACAGAGCTGGTGTATCAGAATGCAAGGGCAGAGACCATGGCCAATAAGGAAGTGAGGCTGGTCATTCACGAAATCTCAGGAGGCCTCAGGGCTTACCCAGGCTGGGAAACAGGAAGGGAGAAAAATGTACCTAAATTGCTAAGGGGCAGATGGAGAAGGAAATGGCAACCCAGTCCAGTATTCTTGCCTGGAAAAATCCCAGGGACAGAGGAACCTGACGGGCTGAGGCCCATGGGGTCAAAGAAGTCAGATACAGCCTAGTGACTGAACACCAGAGAGGTCCCAGGGGCTGGGGTCCCCGCTCGGCAGGATGGCTCCCAAAATGTGCATGCGTCCTCACAAGGGGTAACTGACCCTCCCTTGAGAGCATATAGCCAAGAATGGCCTCAGGATGATCCACGGGGCACGGGCGAGTCAGCCCATTGGAAGCTGGCAATGCCTGACTCACTCACAGCCATTCCCGGTGCTGTTGGCTTTTCCCACCACCCGAACCTGGTAACCAAACCCTGGCAGAGGTCCATGTGCTGTGGTGTAAGCAGCGCAACTGATCTGTGGGTTCTGCAGCTAGTAGCTAGCAGCAAAACAGAAAGCCCTGCCCCTGCCAAAGCTTCTTTAAGGAGAGGGTGGATTGTTCCCTCGGTGGTAAAGAATCCATCTGCCAGTGCAGGACAGGTCTGGTCCCTGATCTGGGAAGGTCTCACACGCCACGGAGCAACTAAGCCTGTGTGCCACAACTCTTGAGCCCACGTGCTGCCACTACTGAGGCCCTCGCGCCCTGGAGCCTGCGCTTGGCAGCAGGAGAAGCCACAGGGGTGAGAAGCCTGGGCATTGTAACTAGAGAGTAGCCCCCTCTCCCCATACCTACAGAAAAGCCCTTGCAGCAACAGCACGGCCAAAAATAAATAAAAATTTTCAATTATTTAAAAAAAGAAAAGAGGGCATATGGAGAGCGGAGATTCTCACCAAACAGTTCCCTGAGAACAGCCAAAGAGGCAACAAACCTCAAAATACTCATACTGGGAGAGGTGCTGGAGCTCAGGGGAGCCAGCCCACTGCACTGGGTGTTAGAAAGGTTCAGAGCTACTAAGCCAAGAGCTGGGATTCGAACCTGTCTGCAGGCACGGCATTGGTGTCATGACACCCGTCCTGTGACTCAAGAAGGTATTTCTGGACTGGTCACCTTGGTGACTCCATCAGCACTCACTTCCTTGGCTTTATTTTGGACTCAAAGCTGCCCAAGTGATGAAATCATATTTGTCTTTGCCTAAAGCAGCACTGTATTCTTGCCTGGAAAATTCCATGGACAGCGGAGTCTGGCCGGCTACATTCCATGGGGTTGCAAAGAGTCGGACACAACTGAGCAACTGAGCATGCACACACAAAGCAGCACTTTAGTTGTTTTTTTTTTTTTTTTAAGCACAATTCATGGTGAGAAGCATCTTTTTCACTGCAGTCCAATACACATATACTCGTGGAGGTGTATAAAATATCTGAAACAAAGGTCACACAAACTGATACTAATGCTATTTGCAAAGCATTCTGATGTTTTCTCATCTGGTGTCTTCTTTTCTCTGTCATTTAAAAATAAAGCTACTTGCAGTCAGACAAACACCAGCTGAAGGGAGGACTGTGGCGACCTGAGGGACCTGGAAGAAATGGCAGGTCAGCAGCTCAGATGTGGCTGAACGTCCTTATCAGGAACCTGGAATTCTGACCCCAAGAGGTCCCCTCGGCCTCCGTGGATCCTCTCACTGCCCTAGGTCCAAGGACATGCCTCAGCTCAGATGCCTGCGCACGGTCTTTCATTACAGTAACAACTTATACTTCACTCACATTTTCTCACTAGAAATCCCTCAGAAATCCCTCCCTATTCTCCCAGCAGAACAGGTGATGTTTTTCGTTTGTTTAACCAATGAGAAAAGTAGAAGTCAGACTGCCCAGGTGACTTGCCCACGGTCACCTATGGCCAGGGCGAGACCTGAGTCTTCTGATGCTCTTTCCACCACGACCCTCCTCAACATTTTGATGGTTCTCTGTTGGGACTAGGGGAATCTTCTCTCTTCCTTGGGAAATCTCTCCTAGTTCTTAAGCTCTGACTAGACTGGAGAGGTCCTTGAGGAGGAGAAATTTCTAATAATCATCTTGCAGCTGTCTATCCAACTGATAGCCTGCAATAGGGGCTTCCACTAAGCCCTTGAGCAAATATTGAGGATTTATACAGAGACAGTAGGGGCTTCCCAGGTGGCCCTAGTGATAAAGAACCTGCTTGCCACCAATGCAGGAGACTTAAGGGACACAAGTTTGATCCCTGGGTTGGGAAGATCCCCTGGAGGAGTGCAAGACAATCCACTCCGGTATTCGTGCCCAGAGAATCCCATGGACAAGGGGGCCTGGTGAGCTACGGTCCATAGGGTCACGAAGAGTCAGCCACTACTGAGTGACTAAGCATGCATGCACACATACGGAAACAGTGGATTGCTCAAGAAGAAATATGGAAGGCAACAGCGCTTCCAGCTCTGCCTGGGAACTCCTTTAAGCTGCTGAGGTCAGAAGGGATTTGCAAAGCCCTCCAAGAAACTTGACCAAATGACACTCTGAGTTGGGAGTTAATGTTTTTATTAATTGGTTGTGTTTGCAGCTTCTTGAAAATATTGTCGACCCACTGGCATCCACCCCCATCCCACTGTAACAGCCTCAACCCAGCCCTCCATTTATCAACACAACTGCATCAAGGGATCACCTCCTGGTCTCATCCATCAAACAGGCCACTGTCTGCAGACGTTCCGGGATTTGTTGTATTTGGGATTAAATGTGGGAGGGGGTGGGGTAAAATTAACGGGATTTCTATAAATATAACTTCTCTGGCTCTTGTTAAAACTCGGGGTCACAGGAAATCTCTGGTTTCAAACAACTTCATGTGGAGTGATCCTGTTTACTTGAAATGTCTAGCCAAGATCTAACTTTGCCCCATTAATACTAAATAAATAATTTCCACGAAGCTATTTTTTGGTCATCTTTGCCAAAAATGTTGAGAAAAGGGGCCAGCACAGAAGCCTCACATGCATGTTTCATGTAAAAACCACAAAATCATTGGGAACTAGGCTTCCTTATTTTTTTAAGCTGTTTCGTGACAGATAAAACTCAGCTGGTGGTGAACCCATCCATACAGAATGATCCATCAGGGCTACCATACTGTGAGTAAAGAGGAAAAAAAAATCAAAGCCCTTGTTAAAGTTGGGGATGCTGAGTTTATTCAGGACATTCAGGACAGGTGTAGGGCCCACTGCAATGGGATTTTACAGTGGGAGAGAGAGAGAGGGGATCAACTCTGAACATGTCAGTGACAAGTGGGGATTTATAGCCGAGGAGCCTGGTGGGGACTGGCGGCTGGAAAACTCCTGGGAGGAAGGAAACATCAGGGCTGAGGAAGTTTCTTCATAAATTGACATAACAGGATTTATTTTTAATTTTCATTTACTTTCATATTTAGGCTGTACTGGATCTTTGTTGCTGCGCACAGGTCTCCTCTAGCTGCAGCGGCGGGGTTTGGGGGTAGAGTGGGGGGAGGTGGAGCCTGCTCTTTTACTGCAGCGCACAGGCTTTTTACTACAGTGGCTTTTCTTGTTGCAGAAGTATGGTAGTTGCTCTGAGGCACGTGGGATCTTCCCAGACCAGGGATTGAACCTGTGTCCTCTGCATTGTCAGGTAGACTCCCAACCACTGGACCACCAGGGAAGCTCCAGGATTCTTGATGGAGGCGAGACAGGACAATCAGACATCACTGGGGTATGGTGTGGGATGAGGAACCTGATCAGATATCAAAGGTGATCAGATACTGAAGTTGGGGAGATTTGGTTAAACTGACTTAGCAGCGTTCTTCCTAAAACTAAATTTTGTAAGGAAGCACACAGATGGGCTTGGGAGAAAGCTCAGGAGCCTGACTACAGTTTGGTCAGGCAATCTTTGTCACAGGTTACCACCAAGCGGCCGTCCTGTGAGCTCCATGTTCTCTTCCTGCCAAAACCAGCTCCCTGAAAAGAGCCTAGCAAACGAATTTACCAAAGGCGTAAATGGCTGTTAAGTATGGTGGTCAGATTGAGCACATAAAAAACACGGAACATCCTGGGACTTCCCTGGTGGTCCAGTGGTTAAGACTCCATAGTTCCAATGCATGAGGCGTGGGTTCAATTCCTGATCAGGGAACCGATTCCACACGTGGCCAAGAAATAAAACAAAAAAAAAAAATTTTTTTAATATGTCATGTCCAGTTAGATTTGAATTTCAGATGAACTGTGAATAATTTTGAGTATGTCTGTCCTGTGCAGTATTCAGACCCACTTATGCTGAAGGTTTTTTGTTGTTGATCTGAAATTCAAATTTAATTGGGTGTCCTGTATTTTATTTTGCCACCCTACTTGGTAAAGCCCACTATGCTACCTTTTCAAGGGCATTTGATTTTTAAGAAGACAAGAGTAGATAGTAATGGGGTTAGAAAGGAATTTTTGTGGGCCTGTGCTGGTGTGCCAGGTAAGAGGTTTTTGTTGCCCAAGAACTTGCTTTGATTCCGAAAGAGCAGCTTTGTCCACTGTCCTCTGCTGTGTGGCTGAGTAACCAAGCTCTGCACCTTGGCCCCTGGGATGGGTAAAAGCTGACATTCCTGATGGCCTGTCACTTGACATTCAAAGTGGCGTAGGTATTCTGACCCCATGTTCGCAAAAGAGGAAACTGAAGGCAGGGAGATCAGAAAACAGGCCCCAGTTCTCCACCAAGACTGAGGCCCCCAGAGACAGTCTGGGTCATCTTAAAAGGGAACCTACCCTCCCTTAAGTCATCAGGCTGGGCCTGCAAGGGACAGAGGTAGACAGGGATGCAGAGGGATGACCAGACGCTTAGTGGACAAATCTAATAAAGTGGGCTCTATGCAGAATGCTCATCGGGCACTGGTGCTTACTGGGGAGACTAATGAGGCTCCAGAACCAAAGCGATGTGGGGGCAAATCCATAAAGGAAAAGAGAAGGTTGAATCTGGAAGGACGTGGATGAGTATGGATCCAATTTCCGAAAATCATCATCCCACCTGCCATCAGAGCCTCTGCTTGCTGCACATATGTCCACTCCCACTGGTTTTGTACCCAATTCAATAGGAAATTCCAGCCAAAATTTCAGGAAATAAGTTTCCTCAACTTTATTCCTAGGGAAGAGCCCCTGCCTGGCTACAACTTTCTCACACAAAGAGCCTCCAAAAATTGCTATTTTTCTCTGATTTTTGTTCTAAGAAAATCAAGGTCTGCGTCATTCCAACCTTGGATGTGCCAACAGTGCTGCTCCTGAGAGGTTCAAATATCGTTGCAGGCCTCCCAGTGGTTCTCAACTGGGGCGATTTTGGGCCCAGGGCCGATTGGGCGTGACGTAGCCGATTGGCGTAGGTAAATGGGCTTCCTTGGTGGCTTAGATGGTAAAGAATCTGCCTGCAATGCAGGAGACCCAGGTTCAATCCCTGTTTCGGGAAGATCCCTAGAGAAGGGAATGGCAACCCGCTCTACTCCAGTATTCTGGCCTGGAGAATCCCATGGAGGTAAATGGGTTGTTACAATTTGAGAGCAGTGGGTCTACCACCTCCAGTGGGCAGAGGCCACAGGGGCTGCTAAATGTCCCACAATGTGCAAGACACCTCCCAAATGGAATTATCCGGCCCCAAACCCTGGCCTAAACTATTCAACTAACCCTTGCATTTAAGAAGCAGCTACTGGACACCAACCAGGCCAGACGCTGAACTAGATGCTTGGAATGTGAGATAAATCAGGCCTGGTCCTTGATCTCATCCACTCACACTTTGGGTGAGGAGGAAGGACCTGGAGACAGAGCTCTCAAAACTGCCTGTAAATGGGGGCTGCACACAAGTCCATGTGGGCAGAGAGAAGAGGGAAGGGTCCAAGAGGGCTTCCAAGGAAGGACCATTAGAAAAGGGCTGTGACAGATGAATAGGAGTTTGATAGCAGGGAAGAGAGGAAGAGGATTCAGGCAGTGGGTCAGGGGCTCAGAGACCTGGGGGTGTGCGAGTGCACAGCACATTCCAGAAACCATGAAGAGTCTGTGCAGCTGAAGCACAGCCTGTGTGAAGGAGACAAGAGGGGCTGGGCAGATGGGGAGGAACCAAGTCACATGATCACATTTGAACTTGGAAGTTGAACTGTGTGTGGAGGGTGGTCTGGGGCAGGCAGCCTGTGAGAGAGGAGGCAGCGGCAAGAAAGCAGAGGGCGGAGCTGGCTGAGGGATCACTGGGAACCCGGGGTATTTTACAGCTTAGCGACTGAGTCTGTCAGGGGAGGTGGGGAGGAAGAGGTCAAGATGTAGAAGTTGCTGGAGCAGGGAACATGCCGATGCGGTTGACATGGAGTGGAGTCTGGAGTGGGGACTTGCATGCCTGCTAGGGCTGCAGTAGCAAAGCCCCACAGACCGGGGGCCTCAGAGGCACAAATGCATCCTTCTACAGCTCTGGAGGTGTCAGCAGGGTTGGTTTCTCCTGAGGCCTCTCTTCCCAGCTTGTCGAGGGCTGTCTCCTCCCTGTGTCCCCATGCGGCCATCCCTCTGCATATGTCTGTGTCCTCATCCACTCTTCTTAGGACACCAGCCATCCTGGATTAGGGTCCACCCCAATTACCTCATTAAAAGATAAATTTATTAAATTAATTATTAAATTAAATTAAAAAGTGCCTGTTCCTTGGAAGAAAACCTATGACCAAGCTAGACAGCATATTAAAAAGCAGAGATATCACTTTGCCAACAAAGGTCCATACAGTCAAAGCTGTGGTTTTTACAGTAGTCACGGATGGATGTGAGAGTTGGACCATAAAGAAGTCTGAGCACCAAAGAATTAATGCTTTCAAACTGTGGTGAGAAGACTCTTGAGAGTCCCTTGGACCGCAAAGAGAGCAAACTAGTCAATCCTAAAGAAGATCAACCCTGAATATTCATTGGAAGGACTGTTATTGAAATTGAAACTCCAATACTTTGGCCACCTGATGTGAAGAGCCAACTCACTGGGAAAGACCCTGATGCTGGGAAAGATTGAAGGCAGGAGGAGAGGGGGAGACAGAGGATGAGATGGTTGGATGGCATCACCAACTCAACGGACATGAGTTTGAGCAAACTCCAGGAAATGGTGAAGGACAGGGAAGCCTGGCGTGCTGCAGTCCACGGGGTCACAAAAATCAGACACAACTGAGTGACGAAACAATAACAACACACTAGATTAGTGCCCACGCCAATCACCTCATTTTTATTTAATGCTTCTTTAAAGATCTTGAAATACAGTCCCATTTTAAGGTCCTGGGAGGTCAGAACCTGGGGGCTGGGAGGGCATCAGCTCCCAACGGGAAGAGACTGAGCTGTCTCCTCCACCATTTCCCTGGGAGCGGTCAGGGTCCCACTGGTTCAGAGATGCCGACTTAGCAGCAGGAGAACTCTAGTGATGTCCCGTGGACCAGGCAGCCACAGGCTCTCCAGTCCAGAAAACGAGGCAGGCCATGTATTGAGCCACTGCTGACGGATGGGTATGTCGTGTGCGGTCCCATTTCCTCCTCACAGGGGCTGCAGGCAGCTGCTCTCATCCTTGTTGTAGAGACTAGGAGATGGAAGTTCAGAAAGCTCAAAACACTTGCCCATGTTCTCACAGCTCACAGAAGCAAGTTCAGAAGTGGCGCTCCTTGCCTTTTGCTGCACATCTGCCTGGCTGCCCACCAAGCCTGGTGTCTGCTCAAGGCCTGGCACCGTGTCCCTTGGGGGGACTTTTGCCTCTGCATCACCCATCTCTTGCCTGGCAGAACCCCCACTTTGCCAGAGATGTGCCCGTGGAAACAACAGGTAGCTCCCGGGCCACCGGAGCTGCGGGTCAATATTTACCCAGTAATTCAAGCAGGCAATAAACAGCTTACAGGTAGCCTCTCTCACACACCACACAAACTTCCTCGGCCCTTGGACTGGGCCCAGCCCTGGCAGGTCTGGGCCAGGACCTCCCCTCCTCAGCCCCGGGGGCCCAGTGGCAAGCCCCAGGGGAGCTTTGAAAAGTCCTAGTGCTCAAGCCGCCACAGACCAGCGACATCAGAGCTCAGGAGTGGGACTCAGACCTCAGGCTCTCAGATTCTTTCTAAGGCTCCCTGATGGGTAGCCAAGGCCAAAGGGATGCAGCCATCTACAAATGTGGTGGAGAGATTTACTGTCCCCGTCCCCAAGGGGCGTGACACTCAGCACAGCACAGCACTGCCTCTCCCGCACATTCCCACCTCCAGCCGACCCCAGGTGGATGCAAGCGCTTGCTTGCACGTGCAGACCCACAGTCAGGCACACGCAGGCACACGCCGGGACCTTCTGTCCTAAACCCACTGGAGACAAGTTTTCTGGGTCATGGGGCATGAGTCCGTTGCCCTGGCTCACCCCCAGATCACCCCAGCATGGACTGTCTCAGCAGTGGGCTCAGCCCTCAGTGCTGGCAGAACAGATGTGTCAGGCCCCCCGTCGAGACGTCCATTCCAGGCAAGGGGATTCCAGCAGGCAGCCGGCATGGAGCATCACGGGTGGGGAATGACAGGGGACTTGGCGGTGGTGCCAGTCCTTCTTTTCTGCAGCCCAGAGAGGTACAGAGGTGTGCCCGGGGCCACACAGGAAAGGGCAGCAAAATGACACTGCCGTAGCTGCCAGCTTCTGGACACCGGTAGCTGCCAGCATCCTGGCCACCACTCTGGACTGGCCACTTCTCTCAGGGGACGGCTCCATTCACACACTCAACCCTGACAGCCTCAGAAGTGCAAGAGGTTTTCCCCCATTTTTTTCAATTATGGCATAGTGGTAAAGAACCCCCCTGCCAATATAGCTGCTGCTGCTAAGTCACTGCAGTCGTGTCCGACTCTGTGCGACCCCATAGACGGCAGCCCACCAGGCTCCCCTGTCCCTGGGATTCTCCAGGCAAGAACACTGGAGTGGGTACAGCAGACATGAGAAATGCTGGTTCGATTCCTGGCTTTGGTGGAATTCACCTATGGAGCCATCCAGTCCTGAACTTCTGTTTGTTGGAAATTTTTAAATTTCTGATGCAATTTCATTACTCAGAATAGGTCTGTTCATGTTTTCTATTCTTTCTGGTTCAGTCTTGGAAAGTTGTATGTTTCCAAGAATTTGTCCCTTTCTTCTAGGTTGTCCATTTTATTGGCATAGACTTTTTCATAGTAGTCACAATTTTTTGTGTTTCTGTGGTATTGGTTGTAACTTCTCCTTTCTCATTTCTGATTTTATTGATTTAACCTCTCTCCCTTTTTTTCTTGATGAGTCCATTAAGCGTGCAATAGTATCATGTCTAAAAAATACATACATCTTAATTAAGAAATACTTTATAGCTAAAGAATGCTACCACCATCTGACAATGCAGCGTTGCCACAAACCTTCAATTTGTAAAAGGAAAAAATAATAGTAATCCCTCCCCCCCAAAAAACCCCCACAAAAATGTAGTGAATGAAGTACAATAAAATGAGGTCCGCCTGTACGGATTTCCACAGAAGCTGCTTTATTCCCACCAACAGTGCATAAAAGTTCCAATTTCTCCATGTGTTCACCAGTACTGGCAGGGTGAAGTTCACACCCAAACATCTAACTGCAAGAACTTGCTTTTAACCATTGAAATAACATGTGTGGAGCTCTTGAAACAGTGGCTTGGGTGGATTAAGTACTCTGCAAACATTAGCTATTACTGCCATTAACAGTACAGCCACTCAACAGTGCCAGTACCAGTACTACCATTAACATTACCACTACTATCACTACCCGTGGGTGTTACTACTACCATTGCTACTATTAACTGTGCTGCTACTCGTGTGTGTGTGTGTGTGAGTCAACTGTGTCCACTTCTTTGCAACCCCATGGACTGTAGCCTGCCAAGTTCCTCTGTCCATGGGATTTCCCAGGTAAGAAGACTGGAGTGGGTGGCCACTGCCCTCTCTGCTGCTACTTTTTTTACGATTAATATTACCACGACTGCTTTGACACAGCCACCATGATAACCACCACACCAGCAGCTGAGTTCTGTCGAGTACTTGCTACGTACAAAACTCTTCTGCACACAATATGTCACTGACTCCTTGCAACAACCGCATATGATTACCTTCACAGAAGGCACAGAGGGACCCGTTTGCCCAGTCACCCAACTAAGGTGGGGCAGAACAAGCATTCATGGTCCTACCTGAGAGTTTCCCTCTGCTGGAATCCCGGAACCAGCATGGAAAAAGTGCAGAACTCATCTGCACACTCGATGATGGCGCTCCCATCTGGGGCGTCAGCCTCCAGTCTGGGAACACGATTCCCAAGGCTTTTGGACAGACTAGCGTCCTATGCTGCTGCAGAGCCGAGGCCAGACGGCCACAGCCGGCTGGACTCCCTCACCACAGGAGACGACCCGCAGGTCAGGGTAAGTGCTGGGGTGTGGCGGTGGCTGAGCCGTCATCTGCTCACATTCGGCTGCACCAGCATTCTCTCTTGTTTGCTGGAGACACCTAACTCAGTACTCTAGGAAGAGTAAGGTGCCTCCCACCACTCTGAGCAGCCAGGCACGGAGCTGCCTTGTCCTGCGTAATAAACTGAAAGGAATTTTGAGTTTCTGGGCAACCAGACAAGGAGGAAACAGAGAGTCTGGGAAGGAGGAAGTTGAGACCAGGAGGAGGGTCAGGGGAGAGGGAAGAGCATGGTGGCTGATGCCCTGCACAGGGGAGCTGCCAACACCAAATCCTCCTGTCCAGGCCAGAGAACCCTGGACAAGATGCCCAATGTCATATTTATTTTAAAGATTTTTAATATTTATTTATTTGACTGTGCCAGGTCTTAGCTGTGGCACGAGGGATCTAATTCCCTAACCAGGGATCGAACCTGGGCCCCCTGCATTGGGAGCATGGAGTCTCAGCCACTGAAGCACCGGGAAAGTCCCACATTTATTTTTAAAGGTATACAATTTTTTTAAAGCATGAGATCTGTTACAATGCTCCTGTTTTATATTTGGGGAGTTTTTGGCCCTGAGGAACATGGGATCTTAGTTCCTTGACCAGGGATGGAACACAAACCCCCTGCATTGGGAGAGGAAGTCTTAACCAGTGACCCTCTAGGGAAGGTCCCCAGTGTTGCATTTTTTTAATACAAAGTAAATCAAAACTTTATTTTTCCTCTGTATACTAACTATAATATTTTTATTACTTTTAATTGGCATTCCTTTTCCAATGTTGGATTTAAATGTGTTTGCTGTGTTTTGTCCTGAGAGGTGACACCCTTTTCCTATTACCCAGGCCTTTAGCAAAAGCCAACCTCACCCAAATGTGGTCCATCTCTGATGCTTTGGGACATGAAAGAAGAGGAGTATCATCCAGCAAGTTTGAGAGAAGACCCTTCTGTTAGTCATTACTGGAAAGTAGGGCCCACCCATCTTTCCCACACGCCTGAGTCAATTCTGCCTGGATCCATGTCCTCAGCTCTTTTTCAAAATGAACCGCAGTAACTGAAACTGAGACTCCATACCCACTAAACACTAAGTCCCTGTTTCCCCTCCTCGCAGCCCCGGGCAATCCCCTATTTTACTTTCTGTCTCCATGAGTTTGGCCACTCTGGATACCTCGTACAAGTGAAATCTGCAATATTTGTCCATCTGTGACCGGATTCTTCAATGACCATAATGTTCTCAAGATTCTTCCATGCTGTAGCCTGGATCGGAATTTCCTTCCTTTTTAAGGCTGGATAGTATTCCATTGTATGGATGGACTGTATTTGGTTTATCTGTTCATCCACTGATGGACGCTTCCCCTTTTTGGCTCTGTGAATGATGCTGCTATGAACAGGGAGGTCAAAATATTTATTTTCAAAATCTCGCTTACAGTTCTTTTGGATTTATACTCCAAAATGGAATTGCTGGGTCATCTGGCAATTCTCTTTAATTTTTTGAAGAACCACCGTACTGTCTGTCACAGCAGCTGCCCCATCTCATAGTCCCACCGGCCGTACACAAGGGTTCCAGTTTCTCCACATCTTCCCCGCACTTGTTACTTTCTATTTCCTCAGCTCTTTTTAAAAAGTATTTATGTATTTAGCTGAGCTGGGTTCCGTTGCGGCAGGATCCAGATCCCTGGCCAGGGCTTGAACCGGGCCTTCTGCATTGGGAGCGCAGAGTCGCCCTCGGACCACCAGGGAAGTCCCCTGTTCAGCTCTTTCTTCCTCACTACAGGTCTCAACCTCTCTCGAATTACTGCAAAAGTGATAAGTGGAAATATTCACTCTTCCAAAGTATTTTTCCTCCAAAACTCCCAATTTCTGTAGGGTTCTGTGTGCTCAGTG
Organism: Aepyceros melampus; assembly: GCA_006408695.1. Lineage (NCBI taxonomy): Eukaryota > Metazoa > Chordata > Mammalia > Artiodactyla > Bovidae > Aepyceros > Aepyceros melampus. The sequence continues at coordinate 422,912 of SJXQ01000316.1, read as the reverse complement.
TTTTATTTAGGCGGTGGTGGTTTAGTCGCTAAATCACGTCTGACTCTTTGCAACCACATACATTGTGGCTTGCCAGGCTCCTTTGTCCTCCACTATTTCTCGGAGGGAACTATATTCAATTTCCTATGATACTGCAATAGTAGGAGAGAATATTTTTTAAATGCACATGTGTATAGAATTGAGTCACTTTGCTGTACGACAGAAATTGGCACAACAATGTAAATCAACTATACTTCAAAAAAGAAAAAGACATCTGCCTCTGGAAAACAAAAAGTGTGGGTTGTGGGAGGCTAGGGAAAGGTAGTCAGCACCTGCTGAATAGTTCCTCTGGGCAAGCACTGTGCTCTATGTTTAACATATTCTACATGATAGAACTCTCACATTCCTGAAGAATATGCAATATTAGCCTTTTTACAGATCAGGAAGACAAGGTTTGCAAGGAGTTAGCAGCTTGCTCGTTAATGATGGGGATGTAAGCTCAGATGTACCCATAACCCCAAATCCTGCTTCTTCCAAATGGCCAGCTGCTGCTGACTTCAGTTTCCCCGCCTCACTGCTGTGATGGTGAAGAGGGCAAGGGGTGGAGGAGAGGGTTTGGGTGCTGAGACTTCAGACCATGGACCAGAGCTTCGCAGGCCCAGGACTGACATTCACCTTCCCCTCCAAGTGAGCAGTCTCTGGAGGTCTGACCTCCACTTGGAGGAGACTGACTTGAAAGCAGGGTGGTGTTTATACATGTATTATGACCAGATGGTGACAGGATGCCTGGCTTCCCATCAGTCACATCTCCTGGCTCAGGAAGTGAAATCAAGGTCAGAGTCAGGCTGATATGCAGAGAGTCCATGCAAAGTGAAATCAGATTTAAAATTTTTTTATTTATTTTTGACTGTGCTTGGTCTTCATTGCTGCGTGGGCTTCTCTCTAGTTGCAGAGTAGGGCCTGCTCTCCAGCTCCGAGGCCCAGGTTTCTCACTGTGGCAACTTCTCTTGTTGTGGAGCACATTTGTAGGGTGAGTGGGCATCAATAGTTGGAGCTCCTGGGCTCTAGAGCACAGGCTCAGTAGCTGTGGTGCTTGGGCTTAGCTGCCGCCACGGCATGTGGGATTTTCCTGGATCAGAGATCGAATCCATATCTCCTATGATGGCAGGCAGACTCTTTACCACTGAGCTACCAGGAAAGCCCCAAATGAGGACTTTCTGTTGTGATAAAATACACCCGAGATGGACCATCTTAACTGTTTTCAAGTGCATGGCTCAGGGGTGTTAAGGACACACACTACTGTGCCGCTGCCACCACAATCCATCTCCAGGAGGTTTTCATTTTCCCAAACTGAAACTCCATCCCCATTAAACCCTAATTCCCCCCCTTCTCCTCAGCCCCCGGCACCCACCCTTCTACTTTCTGTCACTGTGAATCCGACTACTCTAGGAGCCTCTTGTATGCGGAATCATCCGGCATTCATTCCTTTGTGGCTGGCTTATTTCACTGAACGTAATGTGTTCAAGGTCGAACTTAGGAATTTTAAGAATCCTTTGCATCGAGTGCTTCAGCCTGGTGAGTCACCCACTCTGCTGCGGGATCCCACACCAACTGGCCTGCACTAAATAACCACCCAGGAGCCCACATCGGCCTTGCCCCGAGGACCACACCTCCAATAGAGCCGTGCCAGGACAGCAGCTCTCCTTCTTGTGTCTGCACCCTTCCAGACCTCGCTAAAGCCCCCAGGTGTCCAGATTACTTTTCTATTTTTTAAGCACTTCTAAAAATTATTATTATTAATCCTTGCAGCACGCAAGATCTTATTTCCCTGACCAGGGCTTGAACCCATGTCCCCTGCAATGGAAGCACAGTCTTAACCACGGGACCACCAGGGAAGTTCCCGGATTACTCTTCACTAACTTGCTTTGGAGGATGCGTCCCATGAGAGCTTCATGGGTCCCTTAATCTCATCAGGACTAAATATATCCCCAACCACAGAGGGGCTTCCCGGGTGACTCAGTGGTATGAAAGCTGCCTGCCAAGCAGGAGACTGAGGTTCCATCCCTGGGTGGGGAAGATCCCCTGGAGAAGGAAAAGGCAACTCACTCCCGTACGCTTACCTGGGAAATCCCATGGAGAGAGGAGCCTGTTGGGCTACTGTCCATGGGGTCACTAAAGAGTCAGAAGCAACTTAGCAAATAAACAACCACCACCACCCCAGGGAGGAGGGGTGGGGGTTCCCTTGGGGCAAGCATCCTTAATTGGCAACTCCTGGATCTGGAGGTTCTTGGTCGCTTTCTGTCGAGCTGGGCGGTTGCGGCCCTTATTCTAGTCTTCCTCCTGCTTGAGCCATCCACTGAAACACACACCCCTCGCTTCACTTTTCCAGAATGAAGATGACTCCTGGAAACTCCCCACTCCGCCTCATGCCAGCTGCCCTGCTATCTGGCTATCTGCCTGTGCCCACCTCACTGCTAGGGGAAAGAACCTCTGTCGGCCATTCCTTGAGGATCAAGGTCACTCGTCCCTCCGGCCCACCCTCTGGCTGCCCAGACTGCCCGGGCAGCCCCACCCTGCCCTCCTGGGAGCACAGGCCTGGGATTGCATCACGCACACCTTTAGACTGCCAGTGCCACATGGGCAAGGACTCTGCTATTTGTCTTGGCTACACCTTTTTCATTAATTCCCTGCTGCCCTCGTTTACGGCCCCATAAAATGACAGGATTAGAAAGAAATAAATAACCAATTGGCCGTTGGTGCTCCCTTTAAGAGGGGAGAGGTTGGGAGGGTCCTCCTTTCTAAGTCCAGGAGTGAAAATGTCACCTTTCACCTCAACAAGGTGAGGAGCCCAGGAGACCTTGTGAAGCTCTCCAGGTCCCCTCTGAGCCTGGTCCTGTCTGCTTCCAAAAGGCCCTTCTCCCCAACCAAGTCGTCTTCACGACCCCTCTACTTCTCCTGCCTTACCCCATCTCCCAGCCTATCCGTATCCCTGCGGTCTTGTTACTTGTAACAAGGGAGTGGGAGCAGTTCTGGGCTTCACCCCAAACCTTCACCACCACCCCATTTTCCTTCCTGGATCCCAGACTGCTAAAGTCCTCCCTTTTCCTGCCTTCCCAGGAAATCCATTCTACGCAGCCTCTCTCACCTTGTTACTGTTAATAACTGGTGGAGAATTAAACCAAGAGACCATCCCCAGAAGCATCCTCCTCATCTCCTTCCAAGCCCAGGGGTGGGGAACTGTGGACCACTCGCCCCAAGGGGCTTGGAGGGAGCAGCAGGACCAGCCTGCCCTTGTTCCCAGGGAGCCCTGGACCTCTCACACCCTCATTAGTCATCCCAGCTGACTCTCTGGAAGACCCAGGTGACAAACCTCATCACCTTTCTCTGTGGTGGAAGCCTCTTTTCCAAGACGATGTCCCAGCTCTGCACTGTAGAAACCACCTGCCTTTGCCTCTTCCTCTCTGGCCCATTTGTCAAAAGTGAGGAAACCCTCTTTTCATAGACAGTCACGCATGCTGCTCTCATCCCCTCCCGTCTGGGCCGGGACACTGACCTCCCCACCCTCCTCACTGCTGCACAGTAACCTCACTGGGAAACACCAGGGCCCCCAGGGCTTCATGCCCAGAAGTCCTAAATGATTCCCCACCTTGCACGGAGCGCTCGAAGCCCCGAGCACGCTGACCCCAGCTGTCCCTTCCAGCACTTCCTCCGTGACCTCGGTATAAGTACCTCATGCTACAACCAAGAGCCCCTGCTCATCCTCAGAGAATCCGTGTACGGTCTTCACTTTTTTTCAGGAGAATATGGACTTAAAGAAGGAAGAATTTAGTTTTAAAGAAGGGAGCTACCATACTGTGTCTGATGGTGTTCATCCCCTCCCGTCTGGGCCGGGACACTGACCTCCCCACCCTCCTCACTGCTGCACAGTAACCTCACTGGGAAACACCAGGGCCCCCAGGGCTTCATGCCCAGAAGTCCTAAATGATTCCCCACCTTGCACGGAGCGCTCGAAGCCCCGAGCACGCTGACCCCAGCTGTCCCTTCCAGCACTTCCTCCGTGACCTCGGTATAAGTACCTCATGCTACAACCAAGAGCCCCTGCTCATCCTCAGAGAATCCGTGTACGGTCTTCACTTTTTTTCAGGAGAATATGGACTTAAAGAAGGAAGAATTTAGTTTTAAAGAAGGGAGCTACCATACTGTGTCTGATGGTGGTGGGAACAACCAGGAAGGAACAGGTGAGTCTAAAGAGAGAAGGGAGGTTTGCTAGAGCCACGTCCTTGAACATGGGAAAGGAATGAAGTCAGCCCACAAGGCAGGGAGACAGTGGCTCGTGTAAGAGCGAGGACAGTGTGGGTATGCCCAGACGAGAAGGAGAGGCAGACAAGCCCAGAGACAGAGGCAGGGGCCGGCCGCACATGGGTGGCCCCTGTTTTCTTAGTGACATAAGAAGCTGAGACAGAGGGGGTGGACGCTGGAGGTCTAGGAAGAGAGAAGGAATGAAACACAGGATGACAGCACCTACGAAAATAAGCATCTACATCTGTGTAGCTCTGTTTCTCTGTCTACATACCAGCCTCCTCTTCCCCTGTGAAGCCTGGAGAGAACTACATCAGAAGGTGATGTGAGGCTCTACCTGAACACGTGTTTTATGAGGGGTTCCTGCTTTCTTCTTTGCATATGTTTTCCAAAACATATCCAGTGAGGGTGAATTAATTTTACAGTTAAAATATAATTTTTAGCAACAAAAATAAAATTAATCACAGGCTGGCATCTGAAGTAGACAGAATGGTCACCTTAGAAAGTAACTTAGGAGGATCTTAAGCTAGAGTCAGTTGAAGGGAGAAGGCAGCAAACACCTCAAAGACACTTGACAAAGTGCCTCTCTCCAAGCTAGTCTAATGTTACAAGCCCTAGTTGCCTCACAGACCAAGAATGGCTTAAAACTAAGACAGGGTGATGTTAAAGCACAGACTAGAAAAACAGAAACTCCACTGGGCTACATCAAACCTAGGTGCATCCGAAGACTAGGATTCTAGGCTTTTACTGCCCTGGCCCAGGTTCCATCTCTGGTCGGGGAACTGAGATCCTGCAAAGCCATGTAGGGAGTGGCCAAAAAAAATTTTTTTTAAAGATACAATCAATGAAGTGAAAAGGCATCTTTCAGAATGACATCAAATATTTGCCAATTCTATTCCCGATTAGGAGTTAACATCCAGACTATGTCAAGAACTCCTACAACTCAGTTGGTCCAGTTTACTCACTCAGTCATGTCCGACTGTTTGCAGCCCCTTGGACTACAGCATGCCAGGCCTCCCTGACCATCGCCAACTCCTGGAGTTTACTCAAACTCATGTCCATTGAGTCGGTGATGCCATCCAACCATCTCATCCTCTGTCGCCTCCTTCTCCTCCCGCCTTCAATCTTTCCCAGCACCAGGGTCTTTTCCAATGAGTCATTTCTTCACATCAGGTGGCCAAAGCATTGGAGTTTTAGCTTCAGCATCAGTCCTTTCAATGAATATTCAGGACTGATTTCCTTTAGGATGGACTGTTTGGATCTTTTTGCAGTCCAAGGGATTCTCAAGAGTCCTACAACTCAACAACAGAAAAATCAGATCACCTCATTTAAAATGAGTACAGGACTTGAATAGACATTTCTCCAAAGAAAACACACAAAGAACCAGTGAGTACATGAAAGGTGCTTTCACGAATCATTCAGTTCAGTTCAGTTCAGTCACTCAGTCGTGTCCAGCTCTTTGTGACCCATGAACCGCAGCACGCCAGGCCTCCCTGTCCATCACCAACTCCTGGAGTTTACCCAAACCCATGTCCATTGAGTCAGTGATGCCATCCAACCATCTTATCCTCTGTCGTCCCCTTCTCCTCCTGCCCTCAATCTTTCCCAGCATCAGGGTCTTTTCCAGTGAGTCATTTCTTCGCATCAGGTGGCCAAAGTACTGGAGCTTCAGCTTCAACATCAGTCCTTCCAATGAACACTCAGGATTGCTCTCCTTTAGGATGGACTGGTTGGATCTCCTTGCAGTCCAAGGGACTCTCAAGAGCCTTCTCTAACACCACAGTTCAAAAGAATCAATTCTTCGGCACTCAGCTCTCTTTATAGTTCAACTCTCACATCCATACATGACCACTGGAAAAACCATAGCCTTGACTAGATGGACTTTTGTTGGCAAAGTAATGTCACGAATAATTAGGGACATACAAATCAGAACTAAAAAATGAAAATAAATTTACACGAAACAGCTGGTAAAAAATGCCAGCAGACCTATGCAATTTTGAAGTGCTTTATCCACGAAGCATGAGGCTGTTTCACTGTGGTGTTTGAAGCATGAGATGAGACTCCTTGCTCACCCTGTGCGAGTTCCAGGGCCATGAACATGAGCTCAGGCAAAGCTGGCACTCTTGCTGCCCTCCTGCATCCCTGGGCACACTTGCCAAGGACCAGCGCAGGAGCCGGGGTGGGAGGGGCTTGGGCCAGGCCTCCCTGCAGGTAAAAGGCGGAGCCCCGCCCAGGTCTCTAACTCCACCTCCCACATCCACTCACCACCCCCAACGCCTTCCTGACACCAACAGACTTTAGAGGTCAGCAAAATCTCAGCCACCCCTTCGCATCTAATTTCAGCCACCCTCCCTCACCACCTTCACCTCTCTGCTTCAATCCATCCCTATTTCTTTATCTCCAAAACTCAGGCTTCCTGCTCCCCCCGAGGAGCCTTTCCATGATTGTTAGGGGTGTGCTCTTTTCTGCACCAATTTGCTGCCTGTATGAGGCAGCAACTTCTCCCTTCAAGCCTGTTCTTTCCCACCAGGGCCCTTGAACCTCATGGACCAATTTTTAAGTCCCTCAAATCTACAAGTCTTTTTCCATCAAGCAAGACATTACCTGTCCTCTCCCCTGGGGTAGTCTAAACATACATCTGAAGAAAAAGACATTTATTGCCTAGACAATTGAAGATAAGACAAGATTGTCTGTCTGCCCAAACGCCTTGGGTTGGGCCAGAATTGCGGCATTGTCAGAGTGATTTTAGCACAGACTCTGCTAGACATGAGGCTCTTACAAACTCCAGATAAGGCCCTGGTCTTTATAAGGGTTGGAGGAGTGGAAGAGAGGCTGGGAGTTGCATGAGACTTGCCACTGTAGATAAGGAGGATATATATTTTGTTTAACCAGACCTGTCCTTTGGCTGGAAACCCCAGTGAAGTAGCATCCATCAAATCCTTTTCTGATTTACATGAATCCCTGATTCCCCTGATAAGGAAAAGTGTAAGTAACACAGCTCTGTTGTAATTGGGTGTTACCTGCTCAGATACCAGACTTTTTATCTATAGATTCTTTTGCAGGCTCCCTTTGGCTTTATCTGCTTTGTAGGTGCGACCAAATTATCGTGTGTGTATGTGTGTGTGTGTGTGTGTGTGTGTTCCAAGGACCTGTTCATGAATATGTCCCAAAGAAATGCATCAGAATTAGTGATTGGAATCCAAAGAGGGGAAAAAAAAGGAAGGTGGCAGAAAGATGATGAATCTATTTAATAATCATACCTAAGCCTCCCCATATTGTCTGCTCCATGAAGATATCCGCAATCCATCAGCCATAACACGGGGAAGCCAAACTCAGGGCTGCCCTGATAAGAGGCTGATGCTGGGATAAATCACCCACACCTCCAGACTCAGTTTCTCTACCTATGAAAGGGAAAACTGTATGTACCACCATGTAGCTATCATCAGGATAAATGAGCTGTGTTTCACCAAGTGCTCTTAAAACAGGAAGGCTGGTGGATTAAATAAAGATTTACAAAGAATTATGTCTAAATGATCGTTATGTATGATGTGCGTCGAGATGGTGATAGATGATGCCTGGAGAGATCGCCAGAGAGAACCTACTTCCTGTGGCTCGTTTTCCAAATGGAAAAAAAAAAAAACCCACATACTCCCCTCCCCACTTTACCTCTGTTGCTCAGGTCAGTATCCAGGGATGATAAGTTCGAGCTACAAGTCACTGGTAGCTCAAAGTCCATCCTTCTCTCCTGAAGAGTGATACTTAGAATTTTTAGCAAGGCAGAGAATCAGCAAGGATACCATGTTAAGCAACCTAGCAGAATACAATGGGGATTGACACATATACACTACTATGTATAAAGTGGATGGCTGGCAGGAATCTACCGTAAAGCGCAGGGAACTCTGCTCAGTGCTCTGTGGTGACCTAAATGGGAAGGAAACGCAAAAAAGAGGGGACACATGTATACGTACAGCTGATTCACTTTGCAATACAGCAGAAACTAACACAACATTGTAAGCAACTATACTACTACTAAGCCGCTTCAGTCGTGTCTGACTCTGTGCGACCCCATAGACGGCAGCCCCCCAGGCTCCTCGTCCCTGGGATTCTCCAGGCAAAAACTATACTATAAGGAACTATACTCCAATAAAAATTAAAACAAAGCAAAACAAAAACAGTACGTATGCTACAATTGCAGCTGTGCTGCATGTGTGCCTGGGGAAAGCAGTATTTCAAAATGAATGGAAATAGTCATGCTTGAGGGTGTGTTTTAGTTTAAATTTTAGTCTCTAATGTCACTGCCTTGGCACTGGCCTCAAATTGTGACACTCTCTTTGCCAAAGTGTTTTTATACAGAAGTGTAAAAGTGTATCCCACCGTGACTCCCCAGCTCTTATCTTGCTCTCCCTGGTGAACTAGCTTTAAGTTAGACATGTATTTCCAGACCTTTCCTAGCTACAAACCTGACTCTGAATGTTTGTAATGATTCTTTTTTTCCACTGGAAAGGGGGTGAGATTCTCAAGTCTCACTACTCAACAACCAGGAACAACCCGTCCTGGGACACAACTGTGTGTGGGGGGCGGTGGGGAGCGTGGAGGACGGGGGAGGATGTACTCTCCACTGAGACCAGGAAAATGTGACTGTGGACCGAGGTGAGAACAGTTCATTCACCTTCCTAAGGGGAGACTTTACTCCCAGAAAAGCACTGACTCAGCCTGGTTCCTCCCGGCTCGGTTTCTTCCCCTTTAGCCCAAAAGCACCCAAGTGTGTTGGCCTGTGGACTCAGCCACCACTGATGAGTCAGAGGCCAGCTTGACGGAGGGAGGCTCGGAGGCAGCAGTAAGTCGGTGTGCGTGAGTGACCTGAGAAAAACAAATCATAAAAGAAGAACCCTGAGGACAGCAGGTGCAACGAGCAAGCACCATGTGGTCTGTACGTGGATTATCTTCCCGGGAAATCCACCAGGACCCAATTCGAACACCATCTTCATAACACGCTCATTTATGCTGAGCTCTGGGTGCTCATAATGGACTAGTCAAACCTGGGAACAGGTTTCTGTTATGAGCAGGTGCCCCAGTAACCCCCAAGTATAAGGAACCCACCCCCATTCATGCACAGGGCTCCCCAGGTGGCACTAATGGTAAAGAACCCACCTGCAACGCAGGAGACAGAAGAGACGTGGGTTCGATCCCTGGGTCGGGAAGATCCCCTGGAGGAGGGTATGGAAACCCACTCCAGTATTCTTGCCTGGAGAATCCCATGCACAGGGGAGCCTGGCGGGCTACAGTCCATGGGGTCGCAAAGTCGGACACAGCCAAAGTGGCCTAGCACACACGCATGCATACACACACCATTCCCATCAGCACACCCTTCCATCCACTGACCCCAAAGTTGTTGCAAGTTTTCTCCACATTTAGAGTTGCCACATTTGCAAATCAAAACTCTGGACACCCAGTTAAATTTGAATTTCAGATAAATAACAAATTCTGTTTTAGTCTAATAACAAAAGAATTAACATTTAAGTCACTGGAGCTCTAGAAGAGAAAAGAAATGGGTAAGGCTGGGAATAAATTTTTAAAATTTAAAAAATTAAAATTAAAAATACTTAAAATTTCCAAATTTGACAAAAGATATAAACTTGGAGATTCAAAAAGTTTAATGAAGCTCAAACAAGATAAATCTAAAGAAATCCAGTTCCTCACAACCTATTTAATATAAAATAGGCCATTGGAATAGCCCTGTAACTTTTAAGCGGAGAAGGCAATGGCACCCCACTCCAGTACTCTTGCCTGGGAAATCCCATGGACGGAGGAGCCTGGTAGGCTGCAGTCCATGGGGTCTCGAAGAGTCGGACACGACTGAGCGACTTCACTTTCACTTTTCACTTTCATGCATTGGAAAAGGAAATGGCAACCCACTCCAGTGGTTCTTGCCTGGAGAATCTCAGGGGCAGGGGAGCCTGGTGGGCTGCCGTCTACGGTCTAAAGAAATCCAGTTCCTCACAACCTATTTAATATAAAATAGGCCATTGGAATAGCCCTGTAACTTTTAAGCGGAGAAGGCAATGGCACCCCACTCCAGTACTCTTGCCTGGGAAATCCCATGGACGGAGGAGCCTGGTAGGCTGCAGTCCATGGGGTCTCGAAGAGTCGGACACGACTGAGCGACTTCACTTTCACTTTTCACTTTCATGCATTGGAAAAGGAAATGGCAACCCACTCCAGTGGTTCTTGCCTGGAGAATCTCAGGGGCAGGGGAGCCTGGTGGGCTGCCGTCTACAGGGTCACACAGAGTTGGACACGACTGAAGTGACTTAGCAGCAGCAGTAACTCTTAAGAAAGCTGAATTTATAATTTTACTCCCCCCCCCCCGAAAAGAAATATCCACGCCCAGAGGATTTTATTGGAGAATTCTACTAAGTGTTATGAAGAAATCTCACCAGCTCTACACAGTCTCTTCCAGAAAATATACGTGGGAGAGACATTTCCCAAGGCATTTTATGAGGCTAGTGGTACCAAGAGAAAGCTAAGACATACACGAAAAGAACATGACAGACCAATGCCTGTCATTTATATAGACGCAAAAATCTTAACAAAATGTTAGCAAATGGAATACCACAACAGCTCAAAAGAATTACATACCATGACTGAGAGATTTATTCCAGAGATGCAAAGTTGGTTCCGTAGCTGAAAACTATTCAGTGTAATTCAGCACATTAATAGGCTAAAAAAAGGTCATGAGACCATGTCAATCAGTACAGAAAAAAGCTTTCCACAAAATTTGACATCCATTCATGATGAAATGCTCTGTAAGCCAGAAACAAAGGAACATTTTCTCGTCCTGATAAAAGCATGTACAAGAGATCTACAGCTAACGTCATACTTAATGGTGAAAGATTGAGTGGTTTCTCCATAAAATTGAGACTAAGATGAGGATTTCCACTCCCAGCCCTTCCGTTCAACATAGTGTTACCAGAAGTTCTAGCCAAAATAATAAAGCAAGTAAAAGAAATAAAAGGAATACAGGGAGAAATAAAAGACATGGCTATTCGCAGATGATACGATCATATAAACAGAAAACCCTAAAGAACCTACGAAAGGAAGCACTCTGGAATGCATAAATGAGTTCTATATGGTTGCAGAATACAAGATCAACCATTAAGTACATGTGATAAAATGACATAGAACTATACCCATGGCACTATGTCAGTTTCCTGGTTTTGATATTGTACCTTATATCAGATGTAATCATTGAAGGAAATAGGTGAAGAGTACATGTACTCTGTGCTGTCTTTGCATCTCCCTATGATTATATACGTATGTAAATCCGTGGTTTATCAGCAGCCAAGGGACTTTCCTATGAGAAAAACCTGTAAAGAGAAGAGCTGTGGGGCTGTAGTGAGTTTCCTCCCACTTCAGTACCATGTCTCTCTTTCAGTTAAGCATAGATGCTGGTCTGGGATGAGAACAGTGACTGCACCTTCTTCCTTTTAAAACAGGGAATGTCTGAGCAAGGAGTGATCATTTAGAATTTTATATAAATTGCTTGTCAAACCATAAGAAGAAAGGAAATTTAGTTTATTTGATTCCACAGTCTCTACATTTATAAGGACCAATCAAGTCAACAGAATCATGGATTATTCTGTTTGTGCAGCCTAAGAATTTTTCAGTTCCAAGAGTCTAAAATTATTCAGATTAGCTTAATAAAGGCAGAGTTGAATCTAGGGGATTAAAATATGTCATAAGAGTCTTCATGATCCAGCAGGCTCTCTTCCAAATGTGCAGGCTGAAGACATACATTCCACCAACTCTGGAAGCCAGCTGGAATAGACAGATGGCTTTCTCAGGTTAGAAAGTCTCAGGAAAATTCTAGTACATCTTCAAATTGGCCAGCTTGGAATACCTGCTCCAACTAAGCCACAAGGAACAAGTATCCCAGGAAAGAGGATTCTGCCACTTGAAGAAGGGATGAGAGAAGTCAAGACCCAGGACCAGCCCTCCAAAGGAGTCCTCTCTGCCCTTGAAAGGGAAATTACCAAGCGGTCCCCACCCTTGCAGACTTCACTTTCCAAAAAGAGAAACAAGAGGAACCCACACACATAATTCACACATAAACACGAGAGGTAGGAGACTGGGTAGCACCAGTGGGAAAGAACCTGCCTGCCAGTGTAGGAGACACAAGAGACGTGGGCTCGATCCCTGGGTGGGGAAGGTCCCTTGGAGGAGTGCATTGGCAACCCACTCCAGTATTCTTGCCTGGAGAATCTCATGGACAGAGGAGTCTGGCAGGCTACAGTCCATAGGATCGAAAAGAGCTGGACATAGCTGAAGTGACTTAGCATAGCAGCAGAAGACTGCAAATATGAGCACATTGAATCTCAGCTTTCTGAAGACGTGGGTTGAGTAAAAAGCGTTAATAATGAAGTGCTGAGCTGGAGTGTCCCGAGGGGCGGGACTCAGACGGCTCTCATGGGGGGAAATGCCCAGGAGCAGTTTCAAAGGAGGGAGAGGGCTTTGCCTCTTGAACACACAGGATTAATGGGAAGGTCCAGTGAGAACAATGTGCACACTTGGTGACTGTCACCTGTGACACAGTTGGCTGTTGGCGTGATTTAGCAGGGAGGATAAGAGGACATCCCCAAGGTGAGGAGGGCATAGTATCAGAGTCAGCCAGTTCAGAGAGTCAGCGGCACAGTGATGAATATGTCAGGGTTCAAGGGATTTCTGTGAACCTAGATAAAATAAAACGATACGTTTGTTCTCTACGCCTGTGTCTCATTTCTGCTTTGAAAACAGGTTCATGGGCACCATTTTTTCTAGATTCCACGTATATTTACTAGTGTATATATGGCTGGTTCGCTTTGTGGTATGGCAGAAAAGAAGAACACATTGTAAGCAACTATACTTCAAAAACATTTTTTAAAAACTAAATAAAAGGATAAGAAAACGTGAACATGGAGAGCTCAGGGTGGCGCCTGGCGAGGGTGAGAACCCAGCGCAGAACCACCATTCAAAGCCACAGTCCTGGTTGACCAAGTCAACGTGAAGAGCAGGAAGGACCAGGTATGATCAGGTGGGAGGCAGACCCAGAAGGTGAAGCTGGAATGGGGTTAGACTGACACAATGCCAAGGGCCACTAGAACTAAAAAGTCTGGGACTTTCTCTAAGAAATTTTCAATAAACCTGCTGCTGCTGTTGCTGCTAAGTCACTTCAGTCGTGTCCGACTCTGTGCGACCCCATAGACGGCAGCCCACCAGGCTCCCCCGTCCCTGGGATTCTCCAGGCAAGAACACTGGAGAGGGTTGCCATTTCCTTCTCCAATGCATGAAAGTGAAAAGTGAAAGAGAAGTCGCTCAGTCGTGCCCAACTCTTAGCGACCCTATGGACTGCAGCCTACCAGGCTCCTCTGTCCATGGGATTTCCCAGGCAAAAGCACTGGAGGGGGTTGCCATTGCCTTTTCTGAATAAACCTGCTAAATCCAATCAAATTATGACCTGAAAACATTCTGAGCTTAGATGGTGGTGATGGTTTACACAGCCTTGTGATTATACTAAAAGCCCCTGAACTATACATTTTAAAAGGATGAATTTTACTGTTTGATTCCACTTATACAAGGTACCTAGAATAGTCCAATCATAGAGTCAGAAAGTACAAGCATCTCCGGTTAGAAAGTCTCAGGAAAATTCTGAGTACATCTTCAAATTGGCCAGGGGCCAGGCGCAGGATGTGAGGTGAGCTGGGGACATGGGAATGGGGAGCTAGTGTTGTTATTAAGAGGGACAAAGTTTCCATTAGGAAGGTGGAAAATTGGGGAGATGGATGATGGTGAAAGTTGAGAGTTGCACAGCAATGTGAATGTATTAAACGCCATTGAAATGTATAGTTAAATAAGATTAGAATAGTATGTTTTATACATGTGATTTCTACCATAATAAAACAATACTTAAAATTTTTTTTAAATTAAAAGAATGAATTTTATGATATGCAAAATGTATCTTGATGTTAAAAAAAAATCAAAGCTCGACAGGCTGGGACAGTCAGAACAGAGTGGATATACAGAGCCCAGCCAGAGCCTGGCTCAGAAGCTACTTGTCTTCAAACTGTCCTTAACTCTGCCCACATCACAGGGACCTCCTGGCCCCAGGGGACACACTTACCAATGGTCCTGTCACAACAATGTGGGGCCCACTTGCCAAACAGCACAGCCACGAGCTCCAGGGCCAGGCGGAGCGTTCACAGATGGCCAACACGTGCCAAGCAGCTGTCCACAGAGCTCCTGCCTGGACACAGGTCAGCACAGGTAGCCTGACCAGGGCCACTGGGCTGAATCCAAGCTTCCCCTTCTGTCCACAGTTAGTAATATTTTATTTGTTTGTTCATCTATCCATTCATTCATCTGTGTGCCAGGCAACATACTAAGTGATTCCCATCTCAGGAATCTCAGGTTCACAGAAACCCTATGAAAAAAATTATGTTCATACCCATTTCACAGATTTGAAGGTTGAGGCTGAAAAATATTGATTACTTTGCTCACACAAGAGTAAGAAATGTAATTTCTGGAAGCTATCTCTTAATCTCATGTTCAATGTCAAACCACCCAGGAAAAAAAAAGTCTTCAGAAGAAAAGTCAGAATTTCAGAGGGGTCTGATGAAGGGGAAGGTGATGGCAATGAGAAAGACTCACTTTTCGCCTTCTACAGTACTTTCAATTTTAGCAGTGGCTATGCCACACTTCCATAATAAAAACTAGTAAAAAAAAAAAAAAGTGTGTGTGTGTGCGCGTGCGCGTGTGTGTATGTTTGAAGATCAGGGAGAGCAGATCTGTAATGAATATTCCTCAGAAGTCCTCTCTCTGATCTCCCTGGGGTGGGTTTTGAGTGGTTTTTAGAGAGTGCTGGCTGGTTTCATCAGCAGCTAACATCATCTTCATCACTCTGGGTTTTACCCTCTGCCCTAATACAGAACAAGCAGGGGTGTGTAGATGACAGTAAGTTCTTTGTCGAACCAACACGCGAAGGAGCAGCTGGCAGGGGGCTTCCTTACCCCTCTCCCAACCTGAGTTCCTGGGCACATCTCACCACCCTACTCCCCACCCATGGGCAGTAAGGGAGCAAGGGCTCCCACCCTCCCTAGAAAGACTGGCCCTGACCTGGGCTGTGTGGCCAGAGCCCCGGGCTAGGCCTCAGGACAACAGAGTTTCAGGTTCCCCAAAATATACAAAACCTCTGGAAAGTTTGAAACCACAAGGGAAAAAAATGGGCTTGCCTCTACCTCACAAAAAAGTTCAGTAACATGGGAAGAAACAAAAATACAGGAGATTTCATTAATGCTCCTGTGATTATTTTTGCTTTTTAAATTTCTGAACATAAAAGCATGCTGTCTATGACTTGTGTTTCTTTCCTTGACCTTGTTGGCTGGACAGTGAAGCTGTGAGGACCCCAACTTACGGTCACGTGTGGAAGATGGAGGTAGTAGACAGCAGAGCTGATGTTACGAGCCTCTGAGCAGGCATCGATCTACCTGGATAGAACCCCAGCTGGAGTAAGTGGGTGCAGCTGCCTCAGCTCTTCATTTCTTTAGGGGGACGGAGACATCCTCTACCCATTTTAAATCAGAACTCCACAAGAGGTGGGAGAAAACAGCCTGACGGGGACTTCCCTGGCAGTCTTGTCTTTAAGGCTCTGTGCTTCCACTGCAAGAGTCACAGGTTAAATCCCTGTTGGGGGAACTAAGTTCCCACATACTGCAGGGCGGAAAACAACAACAAAATGAAAACAGTACGGCAGCTCCTCAAACAATTTAGCTTACACTGGTCCACATGATCCAGCAACTCCACTTCTGTGGATATAACGCAAAAGAGCTGAAACCAGAACTAGAACAGATGTTTGCACACCCCTGTTCTTAGCAGCATTATTCGCAATAGCCAGAATGGCCACCCATGGATGATGGTAAACAAAGTGTTATATATGTGCAATAGAATATTACTCAGCCTTAAAAAGGAAGGAAATTCTTCTTTTTATTTTTTCAGTTCAGTTCAGTTCAGTTGCTCAGTCGTGTCCGACTCTTTGCGACCCCATGAATCACAGCACGCCAGGTCTCCCTGTCCATCACCAACTCCCGGAGTTCACTCAGACCCACGTCCACTGAGTCGGTGACGCCATCCAGCCATCTCATCTCTGTCGTCCCCTTCTCCTCCTGCCCCCAATCCCTCCCAGCATGAGTCTTTTCCAATGAGTCAACTCTTCACATGAGGTGGCCAAAGTACTGGAGTTTCAGCTTCAGCATCATTCCCTCCAAAGAAATTCCAGGGCTGATCTCCTTCAGAATGGACTGGTTGGATCTCCTTGCAGTCCAAGGGACTCTCAAGAGTCTTCTCCAACACCACAGTTCAAAAGCACCATTCAACAATGCATATCAGTCATAATTACACATATCCCCTCCATTGGCTTTACCGTCTGGTAAAGAATCTGCCTGCAATACAGGAGACGCGGGTTTGATCCCTGGGTTGGGACGATCCCTTGGAGAAGGAAATGACAACCCACTCCAGTATTCTTGCCTGGAAAATCCAATGGACAGAGGAGCCTGGTGGGCTACAGTCCATAGTGTTGCACAGAGCCAGGCATGACTGAAGCGACTTAGCACACAGCATACCCCTCCATCCTCAGCCTCCCTCCCCCCTTCCCCTCCTGCCTTTCTAGGTCATCACAGAGCATCAGGCTGTGCTCTACAGCAATTTTCCCCTTGCTGTCTATTTTGCACGTGATCCTGTATATATGTCAATGCTACTGTCTCAACTGGTCCTACCCTCTCCTTCCTCCATTGTCTCTACAAGTCCATTCTCTACATCCAGGTCTCCATTTCTTCCCTGCAAATAGCTTCATTTGTACCGCATTTCTAGATTCCATATATATATGTTAATATACAATACGTGTTTTTTCTTTCTGATTTACTTCACTCTGTATAATGGACCCTAGTTTCATCACCTCAGTACAACTGACTCAAATTCATTTATTTTTATGGCTGAGTAATATTCCAAAGAAAGGAAATTCTGACATAGGCTACAGCAATGGATAGACCTTCACCACAGTGAAGACACTGTGCTCAGTGAAATAAGCCAGTCACCAAAGGACAAACACTGTATGATTCCACTTTTTATGAGGTATTTAGAGTGGTCAAACTTAAAGAGACAGGAAGTAGAATGATGAGTAACAGGGCCTGCAGTGAGGAGGAACGGGGAAGTGTTATTTAACGGGGACAGAGTTTTGGTTGGAGAAGATGAAAAAGTCCTGGAGGCGAATGGTGGTGATGGCTGTACAGCAGTCTGAATACAATTAGTGCCACTGAACTGAACTCTGAAAAGTGGTGAAGATGGTAAATTTTATGTTATATGTATATGTGTATGCTCAGTCACTCAGTCATGTCTGAGTCTGCGACTCCACGGACTGTAGCCTGCCAGGCTCCCTTGTCCATTGAATTTTCCAGGCAAGAATACTGGAGTGGGTTGCCATTTCCTACTCCAGAGGATCTTCCTGACCCAGGGATCAAACCCACATGTCTTACATCTTCTGCACTGACAGGCGGATTCTTTATCACTGTGCCTGTGTCTACATACTGTATATATATATAAATATACGTATATACCATAATAATTGTTTAAACTTCATGAAGAGAGGCTACAGGGGAAAGGGCAGTCCTCCGGTAAAATTAAGAGACCCTCTTCAAAAGAGAAAGCAGGTATGACCCTGCTTCTGCGTCACCGTCTTGTCCTGCTCAGCCCACACATTAGGAATTTTAATGATCTGACATCACAGGGAGTTGTACACTAAAATCTTCCTGTGGCATAGTTTCTACAAGTTATTTGGCAGAGGAAGAGTATAGAGACAGATAACAATAGTAGACACCTTATTTATCACTTCCAAAAATATTCATAACTAAAAATTCTTGGAAGGAAAAAATATTTATCTTCCCTTATGTTTTCCCTTTTTTCCCAGGCCTTCATCTTCTAGTTGCTTTTCCACTAAACATTTGTTCTTTAATTCCTGGCAGTTCTTTTACCTTTTCTGTTCTGGGTTTCTGGACTACATTTGGAAATAAGTAATAACTTGTATTACTTATAACTTGTTCTTTCCTCTCCATGCAGAGATTGTTGTAAGAATTATGGAGACTGGGAAGAGGGAAATATGTTAAAAATATTAAGGCATTCTGTTTCTTCTTATTATTATTAAGAATTGCCTTTGGGGGACAGTGACTCCACAGGAGAAACTTAACCTAGACAACGCCAGACGTGACAGGAGAGAATTCCACAGCAGACCTGTCAAGAGACCTGGTTTGCCTGGTTCCTCAGATCACGCTGCAGCTGCCTCTTCCTGTCTCTTTCTGTGTGCCTGGCAGAGCCTGCAATTCTGGGTCACCTGGGGGACAGGAAAGTGTGGTGGCCAGTAGAGCTGTACCTCCATGTAGTGTAAAGGGATGAGCTCCCCATCACCAAGGGTATTCAATTAGAGTGCAACTAATCACATCACAGGGAATTCCTGCTTTGTGAAAGAGACTGAATTCTGAGGTCTCTTTCCATTTTAAGAGCCCATTGATTTCTTTATTACTGGATTCAGTTCATTCGCTCAGTTGTGTCCGACTCTTTGCGACCCCATGGATGGCAGCATGCCAGGCTTCCCTGTCCATCACCAACTCCCAGAGCTTGCTCAAACTCATGTCCATTGAGTTGGTGATGCCATCCAACCATCTCATCCTCTGTCGTCCCCTTCTCCTCCCACCTTCAATCTTTTCCACATCAGGGTCTTTTCCAATGAGTCAGTTATTCACATCAGGTGGGCAAAGTATTGGAGTTTCAGCTTCAGTGTCAGTCCTTCCAATGAGTATTCAGGACTGATTTCCTTTAGGATGGACTGGTTAGGGGAGGGAGGAAGGAGGGGGGTTCAGGATAGGGAACACATGTACACCCGTGGCAGATTCATGTCAATGTATGGCAAAACCAATACAATATTGTAAAGCAATTAGCCTCCAATAAAATAAATAAGTTTATATTAAAAAAAAAAAAGGATGGACTGGTTGGATTTCTTTGCTGTTGAAGTGACTCTCAAGAGTATTCTCCAACACCACACTTCAAAAGCATCAATTCTTTGGTGCTCAGCTTTCTTTATGGTCCAACTCTCACATCCATACATGACTACTGGAAAAACCATAGCTTTGACTAGACAGACCTTTGTTAGCAAAGCAATGTCTCTGCTTTTTAATATGCTGTCTAGGGTAGTTATAACTTTTCTTCCAAGGAGCAAGTGTCTTAATTTCATGGCTGCAGTCACCATCTGCAGTGATTTTAGAGCCCCCCAAAATAGGAGTCAATTATTCTGTTCTTGTATGGGCTCCATCCCCTTCCTTGCTGTGTGACTGGACCACAGACATGTTCCTAACCTCTCTGAGCTCAGTTGTCTCAATTATCTCTTATTATTATGTAATCTGCCTCCTTGATCCTATCCTGAGGAGCCCAGAAAATGCTACAGAGCAAGTGCTTTGAAGATCTTATGTTTTTTAATTGCCACACTGGGAAGAATTGTACTGCTGTTATTATTATTCCTGCCCTCAGAGGATGACTGCACAAGCCAGCCAAATACCACAGGGCAGCCCTCCCCACTCAGAAGGACAAGACTAGAGTCTGAGAGGGACTTGGGGCAGAGGAGCCATGCTCTGAATCAGCATTTCTCCCCAAGAACAGCAATTCCTTCCATTTCTTTCCTGTTGATCTCTGGTCCTTCTGAGCGGGCGAACTTTCAAAAGCATCTCTGGAACCATGTGAACACTGACTATTATTTTTTTAACGTCCAACTAGGGCTTCAGTTCCTAAGAGGGTTTCCTTCCACTTGCACACATACCAAAAAAAAAAAAAGGGCTTGCTGAATTAATGAACCACTTCTCTTATCTATTTTTCCTGTTATCTAATTCCGAGGGGAAAGCTGGGAGCTCCGAGGGAGCTGGGAGACAGCTCACAACGCCTCCCTCCCACCCGCTGAGAACAGCCTGGAGTCCCCGGACTGAAGGGCGCTGCGAGGAGCTGCAGGAACAACTCATCTGCTCCGGGTAAGTCCCCACCTGGCCCCCTTGGTGACCCCATCCCCAGGGCAGAGCAGGAGATGCACGGAGGGAGTCGGGAGGGCCAGGGGCAGAGGGGCTGGAGGAGAGACGATCGGTGCGGGGAGGAGGCCAGGGGGAGGACCAGCCAGTGTGGAGTGAGGGTGCACCGGGGCTCTTGGGCCTCGGGGACAGGAAGGATGAGATTCTTTGCAGGCCAAGTCACAGAGGCCAGGCTTCCTTCCCCACTTTCGCTCTCTGGTTCATTTTCTCGGTTTCTCTTTCTTACAATTGGGTGGCATTTTAGTTTCTCCATTTCCTGATTCGGCTTCCTGATTGAACAATCAAAAGTTGATGGGGATGAGCAGTCTCTCAAGAAAAAAAATAAATGAATATGCACCGTGCAAAAATATCGAGCGATCTGACCAGTTGCCCCTGGGCCCTTGCCTCCGCTTCCTCCAACACACCCAGATGGCTTTTCTCTCCCCTGGAGTCCCTGCTGTGGATGCTCTGTCTTGAGAACCTGGTTGGAAAGCTTAGGAGAACCTTTCCTGACCCAGATCAGACCTGCTCAGGATGCTTTCAGGGCAGAAAAAAATCTCACTGGCATTTTTCGTTGGTTCCATTGGTGAGTTAGTGAACAGGCCTCATGGCCTTCAGGATCTGATCACTTTCTTTACCTATTAACAGGTCGAAAGTCAACCTGGCTTGGGGTCCGGTTTAATTTTTCATTAATTCTGGAGCCAGACTTGTGATGGGAAGGAGGGGGTGAGGGTGGGTCTTACAGGTGTACCTCAATGTTTATGCTTTTCTTTTCTGAGTTCAGTTTGTACTTGCAAGAGTTTGGTTGCATATGGTTTTTGCAAACACATCATAATTACCTCTGCTCCCTATAAACCCATTCCTTGGACAAATGAGCTTTGGATCTTATTAGTAGCTGAGAAAAGGGCTGAGCGGCAAAGAAAAGGAGATACAGTGGTAAAGCAGAAGGATAGCTTTGAGAGGGCACGAGTTGAGAATGACAAATCAGTGCTTAAAAATGAAGGCTCTGTGGGGTTTGAAACCAGGCAGGTTGAACTTTTTCCGCTGGCCCAAAAGTTGGAAATAGATAATGGCAGATTTTAACTCTAGCTTTTCAAGGACTAAGCAGCGTTCTTCGGGAACTGGGAAGGAGTTAAAGCAAAGTCTTGGTGTCTGTACAGTTACTACAAATATTAGCTCTGCAGAGCAGAGAATGGAAACTTTTCCTGTTTCCCTCTCTCAGTCTTCCAGCCAGGTGGTTCAAAAGTTCTGCCTGACTTATCTTTGCCCTGCCCAACTCTGAGTCCCTTCACCTTCCCCATTTCCCCCAAAGGTTGCTATTCTCAGGCTTCTGTGTGTTCTCCAAAGTTAAGGGAATTTGAGAGGTTTCTAGCTCATCAAAATTAAGAAAGTGCCCCTCTGAGCTGAATGAAAATCTTACTGTGAAAGGCTACTAGAATCCCATGATTTATCATCAGAAAATTGATTTGAATTTTTTATTAGGAGTAGTAGTGCGTTGGTTTTTGTTTGCTTGTTTATTTCTGTGAGTCTTATTTGAATAAATAAGCCTAGCATAAGAGGGTATATAAAAGTCCTACTTTATAAACGTTTTAAATATAATTCATTAGAGTTCATTTTTAGCAAAATAGACATATCCTGTTTCTTCTAAAGAATTCATTCCTGAAAGTGACTTTGCATTTGTGAATTCAATTGGCAGGGAGGCGAGAATCTGTTTCCTGTGGTTGGTACTGAGGAAATATTAATAAGTTGCTCTTTATCCCATTCTATTTCTCAAGCCCAATAAAATATCCATTTCAAATGACTTTCTAATGCTTTGTTATATTTGCCAAGTGATTTATGGGGCGGAAAATTGTAGTTCAGCATGTGTAAGTGCAGAGACGGTTTAGCGCTGGGGACAGTAGAAAGGAGGGGGTTTAGGGCTGGGGCAACGCAGAGCCTGAAGAAATTCAAGCTATCAATCTCCA
>SJXQ01000316.1:387198-400358 GCA_006408695.1 Aepyceros melampus | reverse complement strand
CGGGACGCCCCCGCCGGGTCTGATAAAGCCCCGAAGCCGATCTAAGGTCAATAAACCAGGCGGCGTCAGGCTCCGACGGAGGGTCGGGAAGGACAGGGGCGGGAAGGGAAGACAGCAGTCTTGAGGCTATCAGCGAAATGGAAAGGAACGGAGGGCCGTGGAGGTCCGGGTCCGGGCGCGGGTGCGCGGGGCTGAGCCTGGGCCGCGGTGCGGAGCGCGCGGCCCACAGGAGGGAGTCGGGCGGCCCGGCTGGGTGGGTCCCCGCGGCGCGGCCCCCTGACCGGCAGTGAAGGCGGCGACCTTGAAAAGTAAACCGTATCCCCAGCGATCAATCGTCACTTCGCCGAGGGTTTGAAGAAGGAAACTTTGGGGGGAAAACAAAAAAAAAAAAAAATTTTTTTTTTAAGAAACAACGGAGGGGTGAGGTGGAGACTCTCATATAATGAGAACACTCAATAAAACTTCTAGGATGCTTGAAAGAGCCAGGGAATTGTCCCAAAATGAGAGAAACCAGGAGAAGGATGACAGTGTTCATCATTAGTCGTCCATTTTAATCCCTTTTGTATGGCGTTTAAAAGTTTACAGATTCCTTTTACATAGAGTTCTTGTTTCTCCCACACCTCGCATGTCGAGAAGAAAGATTGGAGTAGTTATTCTGCCCAAAGCTACAGCACGTCGCCAGGGTTCCCCGCAAAGGGGCTCGAACCGGTTGCTAAGTCACTCCTCGTAATCAGAGAAGGTCTTCCCGGGAGAGAGCCCGGATAAGTACGCAGCCCTGCGGAAAACTGTTGCATGGAAGCCTGGACCAGCGATTGGGGTAGTTAACATCCGCGATCTGGTCCCTCCCGCTGAGCAGTCGAGTGCAAAGCCCAGACGAGAGCAGAAGCGCTAGGAGCTGCTGCTCCTGCTGTTGCTCCTGCTGCTGCTGCTGGAGGGGGCTCCCCTGGAGGCTCACAGGATCCCGGCTGACACAGCGCCTAGAACCGACGGATTTCCGCAAATAAACACCACTCCCCGTGCGTTCTTTACACTCTCCCGCGTTTGGCCCACGAGGCTGCGGGGCGCCAGCTTACTCGCATTCCTGGCGCGGGCGAAGCTGGTTTGGTTTGAACTTATTTCAACTATTGTGGTGCTATGTAGGCCAGGCAACCTCGGACGGGTGTCGAGTCCGAGGTCTCCAGGGTCGGGTCTCAGGCCCTGGGAACCCCGCGCAACCGAACTTCCTGAGAGCAGCAGGGCTGGTAGGCGAGAAAGCCCAGGCCGCAGGCGCGGTCAGTCGTGTGACCTCGGGCCTGAGTCCGGCGCTGATCAGAACGCCGCCCTAGCTGCCCTCTGCAAGGGAGACTCCTTTAGGGGTCTGGCGGCGCAGGATTCAGGACGCACTCCTGGCGGGGCGGGCGGAGGGCAGGAGAAGGTATGCTAACTTTGCCTGCCTCCTCCGCTTCTCCCTCTGTGAGCTGAGCCCTAGCGGCCCCATGGTTGGAGCAGCAAGGCTTGTAGTGCAGCCCCGTCCCCCTGGTGTCTTTCCGGTCTCGACTGCCCCTTGAGGTCCCTAAACAGGCCAAGAATCACAGTAGGAGTTTAATCAGAAAGGTTATTCTTAACGCACAGCTCCCCAGTTAGGCTGTTCTGCATCTCAGCATCCCGTGCGGCGCATCCGCACGCCCTATCCCCAGGGTCGAGGGTCGCAGCGAGCCTCCGCAGACTCCGAATGGCACTGGATCAGTCATTTCTTGGGCCTGTTTTGGAGGATGATGGGATCGGAGACGGGAATGAATGACAAACGCCCCGGGCTCGCAGGCTTAGTGGCCACGGACACCGGGTTCAGGGTCTCGCTCAGCCCGTAGTATTTCAGGCACGTTCCCTGCCCGCGCGGGGGCTGGAGGTAGATTTTGCGCAGCTTCTGGACTTGAAACTTAAAGAGGATAAAGGGTTCCCGGGCCTGGGCACACGGATTTCTGGGGGGCAGTGTTTTAATCACTTCTCAGCCCGCGCCCCAAACTCGACCGTTCCCCAGCGAACCTCCTCCTAGTCTTGGATAAAAACTCCTGGCAGATCCTTTCCATACGACCCGTTTCTAAACCCGGGGGCAGAGGCTGCAAAGCCAGCGCAGATGCCCGCATGGGGGTGGGAGGGGGAGAGGAGGCCGGGGTCCAGGCTCCGGTGAGACATGGGCGTGTGTCGCCGTGGGGCTGGGGTTGGAATGGCTGCTGCTTTTTCTTCAGCTAATGAGAGGTGTAATGTCTCCTTAATTCACCGCAATCGTCGTTCTTAGGGATTTTCTTTATTCGTTTAATATTGTCTTCTTAACTTAGACGCCCCGCCTTTAAATTTTCCTCTGCGTCTGGCTTGATCTTTCCTCATCCCAACCCAAGACCCTTACTCCTCATGATAAATTCGTTTTTATTAATTCGCGTGTCCAGTTTGCACCCGGAAATTACCCGATGATGTCCTGTTGGCTGAATCAGGAATCTTCCTGTTCGCGACTTAATTCATGAATGTTGAACTACATGGTAGCGATTTTTCTTGCCTTTAAGGAATTTCTTAAATTCCCACCTCTAAATAAATAGCACCCTACAAATTATTTTCCAGCTTCTAGGTGGATGTCTAACAAGATTGATTCTCTCAAAATCATGATGCATTGGTGTTAATATTGTTTTTTAATGTTGTAGAAACATTTACTACTGAGCAGCTGATTTGTCCTACCACACGACTTATTATGGCTTTCCACTAACTCCAAAGATTTAGCAGGAAACTGATACGGTATAAATAGATAACTTTCAGTTGTTCATCAGCTAAGATTTTGTTTGCTTTCTGTTATATCACAGTAGTTCTAGTGTAATAATGATAGAACAATTAGTCTCTCCTTGCAGATAAGTCATTATTTTGAGCATTTATTATATGTTTTCTGCCAAATTTGTTGTTAGAGTCTACTTGAAAATGTAGTTTCCTATAACAGTGCTGATTAATAATAGATCCTTTTCATTTTCAGAAAATGACTGGAGATCACGAAAAGATAGCTCATACCAAGGGGAAATGTGTTGAGGTTTATTTCTTCAAGAAACTTTAAAGAAACTCTAAAGAAATAAGATCATTAACAGATAAAACTTGACCACAGGGAATTCAGAGTGGAGGTCAGAAAACATAGAGGAAGCTATGCTTCCGCTGCAATGATTCAAAAACAACAAAAATTAGGAAAAGTACTACCCTACTGGTCACCCTGTTACTGCAAAATTATCTCTAGGATTAATTGAAGGGGGGGGGGAGCGGAGTGCATGGGAAGGGTGTTCAAAGTGTTCCTAGCTTCTGGAAATTTGACAAGCAGAATCAAGTCTTAGAACTTCTCACTAGAATTCAGCAGATAGTAGCTACCGAGCACATCAGATACCTGCTTCCTAAAATGCTATGGGAGTAGCAGCAGGAGTTAGGGTTCAGGGCAAGTTCTGAGAAGTTCTAGGAGGAAACAGCCTGGAAGCCACAGGATTTGTCAGCTCTCCCGGGCCTGTCGTTTCCCTAGGCTTGGCACGGGGCTGCCTTAGAAAGCCCTCAGTGTGGTGGCCGCTCGGGTTTGCTCCAGCTGCGATAACGAAGGGGCCGGCTATCTAATCTGGACAGCAGCATGAACAATCCATTAGACCTCGGCATTTATCTGGGGCGGGGGAGGAAGGAGGGATAGAGGCTGGCGTGCCCCACCAGGACTAGGAGGCACTGTTTGTGTGGACTCAAAATTTACCCTTGCTTGGTGTACTTCAAATGCTGGTGAATTACAATTTACCCATTATCAGTGTAAGGACGAATTAGGATCCCTTTGGGTTTGGAGTATTATACGTTTTATCTTATGCAGTTCCGTATACACTTCACAATGTCTCATACATGCTCCACCCCAATTGCAGGGCACTGTAAGATTCCAATTTTCACCAGGATTCTCAGGACCCGGGAGACCTAAATCCATCCACCCATTCTTCACTCAGTCATTCGGCAAACATTGACAAAGCTTCTCTCCGCCAGGCATTGTGCTTCATTCTGACAGGTTAAATTATTTGCCCAAGACGAGGGCTATGCTGGCGACAGAGGCGGCACCCTAAATCAACTATTCCAGCCCTGTGACTGCTCACTTCTTTCCCCTAAAACACACAAATCAGAAACACAGGGAGTTGCAAGGGTCTCAGGGGTTATCCGGTCCAGCCTACCATTCAATGCGGGAATCCCCTCCTCAGAAGGCAAGCAAGAGGCCTGCGTGGGCTTGAATGTGGCTCCCAGGACTGGAAAGTCTGTTCTGGGAGAAATCAGCCTCTACCTGCCTTCACCTAAGCTCAGGATGCTAAGCCCCTCCAGCTATTGTGAACCCCCAGGTGTCCTGCTAACCAGCTGGGCTACCGTCCTTTCAGACTTCGCCTGGGAATGGAATCTGCAAGTACAGGATACTAACCCCCAGCTGATGTTTGGGCACTATGGGCCTTAGCCCAGCTGGCCTGGCCCCCCTCCCATTGTGGGTATTTGCTGCTGGGTCAGCAGTAGCCAAAGAATCTTCAGAGCTTGGCTTTTTGTCTCAACACAAGTACCTACAAGCTGGGTGACCTGCAGCAAGTTATTTCACTTCTGTTTCTGGCATATTCTAGAAATAAGATACATGAATGTGCTTCTCAGTACTGGAGGATACCACCTTCTTCAAAGATAAAATACCCTGCCATTAACAATGAGATTGTTGTCATTTGCTGTTTAAAAACTTCAGAGTTACAAAAGGCAACTTCTGGACAATGACTTCATCACAGAGAACATTCTGGAAACTTTAGAACTGATGAGAAACTAGGTGCACACTGTCACTGGGTGAGTGTGAGAGTTTAGGCTGTTAGAATAATGTGATTTGAATCCCACCTCCACTACTCACTGGCTAAGCTGTGTTCAACTCTTTGTGACCTCACGGACTGTAGCCCACCAAGTTCTTCTGTCCATGGGATTCTCCGGGCAGGAATACTGGAGTGGGTGCCATTTTCTTCTCCAGGGGATCTCCCCAACTCAGGGATCGAGCCCACACCCACGTCTCCCACATTTGCAGTCAGATTCTTTAGAACTGAGCCACCTGGGAAGTCCCTGCTGGCTATGTTGTCTTGGGCAAATTACTTACCATTTCTGTGCTTCTGTTTCTTGTACAGAAGATTTTGAAATCTTCACAGACCTTAGAGGGCAGAGAGGACCTCTCCCAGTCCCTAAAATAATCTCCATAATGTAGTTCATTAAAATCAGTATCCCTCGTGTGTTTGGTTTTGTTTATTTCTTAACCTATAACTTCAAAACACTTCAATAGTTAAATTTGTCTACTAAGGGGTAGACATTTACTCCAAAATTGATAACTATGTTTTAAAATTATCTCACCGAAAATTGAGTGTTGCTGGTGGGAATTTTGGGTGCTGCCTTTCTGGAAGGCAATTTAGCAATATGTATCCAAAACACCACAAATATTCATATTTTTTGACCCACTTTTTCCAGTAGTAGCAATTTACCCCAAGGAAGTAATCAGAGGTTTATGAGATGCTTTGCTTGCCAATATTTGTGTGAACTTGACAAGGACCCTTCAAACACATATTTAGTTTAGTGAAAAATAGAAAATAATATAAACTCTGAAAAATGTTACATAAACTGTGCAAAATCCATAATGTAGCCATCAAACTATTTTTTCTTAAAATATTTAACTCATGGGAAATCTCATAATATATTTTTAAAAAATAAAAAGCAGATTATGGAATACTTTATACAGTGTGAAACTGGCTGGGTGGGATGGAGGGGAGAGAGAATCAGATAGATGGAGAACATTAATGTTCTCTGTTTTTCTTTCTAGGTGATGTGGTTAAGGATAGGTTGTGTTTTCCTGTGTTATACTCATTTGTATTTTCCAAATGAACTACAATGAGCTCCTGTTTCCTCGAAACTAGAAAAAGAAATTCTTTGAGAGGGGTGAGGATAATTGGTCAGCTCCAAGACCAATTCTCTTGCTTTCTAAGATTTCATACTATCGTGCTTATGACAAACACTTATTCATTTTAGAGAATTCAGCTTTAAAGTTTCCAAAACTCAATGGACTCAAATTCCAAAAACAGTCCTGGACTCTAGAGACGTTTACACTTCGTGGGAGTGATTTTTCCACACAGATCCCCCGTCCTCCTTTAGAAAATCTTTTCAAAGTCATCCAGATTGTCTCAGAATTTCACTTGCAACCTTGAATGTTTCTAAAATTGAAAACAACAGTCTAAGTTCTTGTAACTTTTTCCTCTTCTCAAAACTCCCTTTGCTGGCAGAAGGATGTGCTGGAATGTGAGGCCAGGTGCTGGTCCAACTGCAAACAAAAGCTGCTTATTCAGACCCAGGAGAAGAGCAGGAGGGAAGGCAGACATTTAGTGGTGGCCTAAAAACCAGAGAGCGGTTTCAGAAGGGAAGACCTTTGTGAAAGCAAGGACGTTAACCACTGAGAATGCAATGTAGGACAAAATAAGTTACAAGTATTTAGTGAAATAGAAGAAGAAGGCTGCCTTCCTTCCACTTTATATGTGCAGTGTGTGATGGGGTTGCGGGGTAAGGTGGTAACACAAAGAAATGGAAACAAAATCCCACCATAAACTCAGGGAGCCTTCAAAGGTCTTGTATTGAGATTTTTAATTTAATGTAACATATTGGGTCAACAGAAGATAAAAGTAGCATGGAGCTGAAGGCTGATTTCATTGATATTAATTATGGAATAAACAAGCAAATTTTAAAAATTGGAGTCTGAGTACAGTGGGGATACTACTACTACTACTAAGTCACTTCAGTCGTGTCCGACTCTGCGTGACCCCAGAGACAGCAGCCCACCAGGCTCCCCCGTCCCTGGGATTCTCCAGGCAAGAACACTGGAGTGGGTTGCCATTTCCTTCTCCAATGCATGAAAGTGAAAAGTGAAAGGGTAGTCGCTCAGTTGGGTCCAACCCTTCACGACCCCATGGACTGCAGCCTCAGGCTCCTCCGTCCATGGGATTTTCCAGGCAAGAGCACTGGAGGGGGTGCCATCACCTTCTCCAGTTTAGTTGCTAAGTCTTGTCCAACTCTTTGCCACCCCATGGACTACAGCTTACCAAGGTCCTCTGTCCATGGATTGCCCAGGCAAGAATACTGGAGTGGGTTGCCATTATAGAGACTTAAAATACCACTCCTATCCTCTCTCTCCAAGCTCTATACTTTTTGTTTATTTGTTGAAATTTGAGGTCAGCCTTTGGTTGGTTGGTTGGTTGGTTTGGTAATAAAGGCATAGGAATAGAATTTTGGTAGAACTGCAGAATTTAAGTTTTTTGTAAACTGGAGTGAGTTTCTCTCCATTCTGCTCCATCTATGGGGCAAGCAGGGCTCTAGTAAGGCACCATATTTGTCTTCATGCAACATTTACAGGCCCCCTTCACAGCACAGTCATGGTAGTAGGTGATGTCTTAAAGAGTGATCTCACAGGAGCACAATCTAGACATCTCTGCTGACTGAATTCTCTACAACAAAAATCCTTATCAACCACTGATTTCCCTTGTCTCAGAAGGGAACAAAGTTAAGCCTTGGACAGACCATATCTACCCTCCACCTGGCCAGGATACATCCCAAAGCAAGGGGTATAAGAAGAAGTAAGGACAACCAGAGTTACAAAGGGTGCATATTTCCAAAGCCTTTACAAAATGCTTTATTTTTCTATTAACTAGGATTTCCTAGATCTGTGGGCCAGTAGATACAGGCTGATTTTCTTATGACTGTGCCATTTAGCATTCTCATAAATGTCTCATCAGGCAAGGTTTTCCTGAACACACACTGACCCCAGGGAAGTATCTTGAAGTACTCAGCCTTTATATAATTTTAAAATAATTTCCACATGTAATCAAAATAGAACGAGAGAGGTCAAACAAGACTTCCCTTGACCCCACTACAAACTGATTAAACAAACTGCCTCAATCGATTGCCCGATTTGTAAATTGGGGACAAGGAGTAGCATTTATTGGAGTCCTTTCATGTACATATCACATTTGATCCTCACGTTTGATTGCTCCTGGGGCAATCAGTGTGGATATTAATAGAATTATGCCCGTTGTATAGGTGAGGAAACTGAGACTTGGAGATGTTGCATTGCCAAAGGTCACATCGCTAATAAGTAACAAAATAAAATTCAAAATGCCCTGCTGTATCTAGCTAGCGCTGCCTCCTCCACCCTTCAGGAGTATGCCAAGGACTCCTGAGACGGTTCGTATGAACTGATTTGTAAGAGATCTCATCAGGATACCTTAATTTACTCATCTGAAAATCTGGAAATCAAGGAATGACAGAGCTGCAAGTCTCTTAAAGCTTACTTAACTACCCCTCTCCCTTTCATTTTACAGGTGAGGCTCAGGGAGGTTAAGTGATTTGCCAAAGGTCACCCCACAAGTTGGTGGAAAATGACCAATGTCATTTTTAAAAATTAGTTAAAACAATTTCCTACCAAGCCCATTTTTATGGCTTATTTTAAGCAGGTTAATAAGTATACCAGGCATAGCTTTAAACCCAACTGAGTAAATGCTGACACTAGTTTATAGATTCAACAGATAAGTAGCAATAAGGAATTATTCATCTCTCATTTATCATCCAGCCTCTCCAAGGTGCAAGTTATAAAGTGAAGCAAATAGCAGTTTAAGAGCCCCCACACATGGGAGATCAAAACAGTGAAAATAAAGTGGTTCAGGAAGCCATACATTTACAATGTGGCTTGGCCCCCAGGTCTCCTGAAGTGTGAAAAAAGTGAAAGAAATTTGTGCATTTCACAAATAGACACTTTTGTCATACAGACTTCCGTATTTAGCTTCCAGATGCATCCCATCTTAATTCATCCTTTGGAGTGTGTATTGAGCACCTACTGCATGCAGGGCACTGTGGAAGGTATGGAGAATGAGTAAATACTATTCCAGCCATTAAGGACCTTTTGCGCTTAATAAAGTGGCAAAATAAAACACACACACACACTTGATCAGTTAGTGGGTATAAAGGAGGAAAGAGAGACTGCCCTGACTGCTGGGGAAGCCACAACAAGCCACAACAGAAGCACACTGAGGAGGTGTCCTTGCCACAACCTTGTCCCCAGCAACACTTCTTTATCATAAGCACAGTGCTGGGAACCATCAAGGGCAAAAAAAAAAAAAAAAAGGCTGTGAATTGACTGCCCCAGTTAAGAAGGAATCAAAAAAACCATATTTCCTCCACTCAGCTCCATGTTAAATACACACAAACTGGTGAAGAGATGGAGGGTGTCCCCTAGGATGTGAATAGATGTTAGAAGATTTGTAACATATGCTAATGATGAATAAAATTAACAGTTGATTTGCTTATTGGGAAGGTGAGCTCTAATGAATTCTCATGTTGTTCTCCAAGAGGACTGGCTTATTTATTATTTTTTAAAAAGTCAATCCCAGTACCCCAAGGGTGAGCCTTGAGGCCCAAAGGCCAATGCCAGTAACAGGGCAGTCACAGATCCATAGTGACTTTGCTCTCAGCTGCCCAGACAAAAGACACTGTGAGGCTCCTCTTGGAGCCCCACTCTCATAAAATGGAAGCATTTTCCAAGATATTTACTCAAAACCCTTTAATTTATGGGGCTTTCCTGGTGGTTCAGTAGTAAAGAATTCTCTTGCTGATGCAGGAGACACAGGAGACGTGGGTTCTATGCCTGGGTCGGGAAGATTCCCCTGGAGGAGGAAATGGCACCCCACTCCAGTTTTCTTGCCTGGAGAGTCTCATGGACAGAGGAGCCTGGTGGGCTGCAGTCCATGGGGTCACAGAGTCGGACATGACTGAGCGACTGAACACAACAACATCAAACTTTAATTTGTAGATGGGGACCCAAAGCTCAGATAGTCCAAGTGGCAAAAGGTGACCAATAAATACTTGTGAAATGATGAGTGAATTGTGTATTACAAATAATTACGCAGGACATGGGGGCATAAACTGAGACATGGGCTCATCCCATGAAACAATAAGGGTCATGACAAGGACCCAGCCCAGAACCCTGTCTATTATACCTCTCAACCTGCCCTCAACTTTGCCATCTTATTTCATTTTGAAGGTGGAATGTTTATGAGGATAGTTGAAAGCTGTTGTCCAGAAACATATTATGTACCCAGTGCCCCTTTTGGCTTGGTTTATCCTCTGTCTAGGAGGTGCAAGGGATGACTGTCGTTTTGAATGCCTCTGACTCCCTGAGACCCTTTACTGCAGCCTCGTTCTCCCTCCCACCCCCACTGGGGCTGAGCCTGGTCACCATCTTCCCCTTCCTGCAAAGGGTGGGGGTGGCAGGGCTCACCATGTACTCTGGCTACCCCAGAGCTCAGTGTGCCTTATCGCTAATCCTCTCACCCTAGTGATAGCATCAGGGTGAGGAAAGCTTGGCCTTGGGATTCAGATTTATAGAGGAGAGCTATCAGTTCCTACAGCAGCATACTGAAATGGAAGAATAGGGTACGACCAGCTCTAAAGGCACCTGCTCCTGGCTCTGCCATTAAATGGCTGTGTGACCCTGCACAAGCCTGTAGCCCTTTTCTGGGTCCTAATCGTCTCATCTATTGAATGAGTGGATTGGACCAGAATCCGCAAGGCCTCTTGCAACTCCAGGTCTCCACATCAGTGTCAATGTCAAAATAAGAGACCAAAGGTGCATGGATCATAGTCACTCCCACAATACGGGCACTCGGGCCAAGATGCTTATGAGGCCTCAGTAGGCATCTTCTGCATGTGAGCTTTTCTGTGTTTGCACAATGGAAGGGACCACAGCACATGTTTTGCCGTATCCCACCAGTGGCTCAGCAGTGAAGAATCTGCCTGCAGTGCAGGAGCCACAGGAGACACAGGTTCGTTCCCTGGGTCAGGAAGATCCCCTGAAGGAGGGCATGGCAACCTACTCCAGTTTTCTTCCCTGGAGAATCCCCATGGACAGAAGAGCCTGGTGGACTACAGTCCATGGGGTCGCAGAGAGTCAGACGTGACTGAAGCGACTTAGCTCGCACATAACCTGGTACCTCATCTTCAGTCATAAAAGATAGGGGTTTATACTGTGTGAAGACAAACTGAAAACTTCCATTTTCTGAGCTCATTCAACAAACTTTTAAAAACATCTATTATATATTAGAAGCTACGGCAAATACAGAGATACCAAATAGGATTTCTTCCCTTGATAAAGCTGAAATTTGGAAGAGAGGGTTATGGAGACAGGCGGACATGTGGAGAGACTAAAAGGAGCTAATGTGGTAAAATTTGTGGATAAGGAGGGGGGAAGGGATCGATTCTGGGAATTGAAGTCTTTAAAAATGGATTTACATTCACCTGCCAATGCAGGAGACATGGGTTCAATCCCTGGGAAGATCCTCTGGAGTAAGAAATGGCAAACCACTCCAGTATTATTGCCTGGGAAATTCCATGGACAGAAGAATCTGGTCTGTGGGGTCACAAAAGAGTTGGACACGACTTAGCCACTAAAAAACAACAATGTAAGAATAAAGCTCTTGCTTTTTCCCTTTTTCATCTCTCACAGTACCAATGCTTTGCTCATAGTAGCAGCATTTGGGTTCTGGAATCAAACTACTTGCTTGTAAATCTTGGCCCTGTCAGCTTAGTAAGCTAGGCAAGTTATTTAATAATGCTGTCTCAGTTTCCTCATCTGTAAAATGGAAGAATAAAGTGATTGCCTAGAAAATTTGATAGTCAGTCTGTCCTATGTCGCTGGCACCATGCCTGGATATAGTGAGGGCCCAGTGGTAGCTGTTACTCAATAAGTGTTTGTCTAGGAAATGGAAATTTTGTCTGCAATCTGAGCCTTCTATCATAGACATGCTATAGACATTTTGGGTTCCTTGCTGAACACACTCATCATCTGTGGCTAAAATTGAGTTCAGACTAAAAGGTCTGGTGTTTCTACCCTCCCTCTGCGTGGGACCAGCAGTGAGCCCCTTGTTATAGAACCTTTAGAGGGACAGAATGGCACCATTTGGAGATGCCCACTTGGGGAGCTTTAGAGTCACAAAGTATTGGTTTAGGAAAGGATTCAGCCTCTGCTACTTGCAGACAGAAAACTAAAGCGCAAAGAGGCGATTTGCCTGTGGTCCTGCAGAGTCAGGATAGAACCCAAAACTTCCAGCTCCACACTAAGGAGTTTCCACCAGACACCTGACCCCTACATCCGACTCCCTGGCCAAGGCTGCTTTTTGCTGTGAGTCTCTCGGGCCACACCGCCTCCCCCCACTCTCCCTACTGTGTCCCAAGGAAAAGACTACCTGTTCCCAGTTCTTAGGTCATATCTAAGGTAGAATGAAGGCCCTTACTTGTCGGAGCTAGCCCTCAGCTCAGACTGGGGCGAGGGGCGGGCCGGGGTGGGGGGAGCCCTTTAGCACTTCCTGTTAGGGCGTCTCCAGAGCGGACCTACTCCTTCTGTTCTCCCCGAAGGGCTTTGCAGGTGCTATGATCATGACCCCTCCACCCACATGAGTGTCACCAACGGAGAAGGTGACCCTGGGGGTTTCCAGTAGAAAGTCAGAGGAAGAAGGCAACTTGCCCTAGTTACAAAACCCGTCAGGAGGTCAGAGTGCGCGCTTTTCTGGTCTGAAAGACAACGGGAAGGAAAACTGGCCAAAAACAAGATGGAGGAGGGTGGAAACGAGAGAGGGAGCGTGAGGCTGCGCGTGAACTGAGGTGGATCGTATTTTTTCCTGCAAGTAAAGTGTATTCGCTATTATCAAAGCGCAATTGGAACATTAGAAATGTACAAAAATGGAAGGGGGGCGGATTCCAAGCTGGAAACTTGCCGTCTTCACATGTAGCTGAACTGACTTTCATTCATCTACCTGTCCTGGTTTCTATCATCATGTAAAAATTCGGTGAACTCACACGGAATGTGCGCGGGGTCCTGATCTTGCTGCGCTCTCGCGGGCATGAGTGATGCCCGAGAAGCTGATGATCCCCGTCCTGAGCTGTGCAGCCAGAGACACTACGCGGCCCCCGGCTGGGAAAGGCGCTGCTCTCCCCCGCTGCGCGGCTGGAGGGCGGGCTCCGGGCTCGGACCCCGGCGCGGACCGCGGCTGCCGGGCCAGAGCGGAGGTCCGGGCGCGGGGCTGCGGCGCCGGCGGGGGGGAGCCGGGCGGGAA